>OZ007567.1:113163793-113213793 GCA_963931925.1 Onchidella celtica | reverse complement strand
TAACGTTAAAGCGTGGAATGTTGTGAGTTGGGGGGGTCGGCATGGGGCGAGAGCGCTGTACTGACAATCACGGCAAGTTAAGGAGTCCCAGGGGACAGACGTGAGATCAGAGGCAGTCGGGAGATTGTTGTGTGTTTTCCAGTGATGACTGGTAGGTTGAACTATGATTTATAATTATGATGATTGATGTATTATATTCGCCTATGACCATGATGTAAATAAGTATATGTGAGGAATGTGGAAGTCAGTGATTACTGTGTATAGAAATGTGCACCATGAGCGATAGATGTAAGTTAGGTTCATGGATTCGTAGCGAGAGTGAGTGCTGTGTGGTACGGTGGAGGTGTGTTACCGTAAGATGTGTGGTGAGTGAAAGGTGGACTATTGTGTGTACGCTTCATGGTTTGTAATGAGGGGTGAAGTGGTTAGAAATGGTATCGTATTATACCAATGTAATGTTCTTCTTGTAGGTGCCGGGGTCGGGCAGAGACGCCACCCGCGGTAAGCGAACTAGCACAGGGGATAGGCCAGCATAGGGCCGAAGGCTACGCATAGGCCAGTGGAGTGAAGCTGTCGAGCAGGACAGGAGGGGCGCATGAGTCGTGGCAGTCTGGCCACAGACAGGGATGTGTATAGAATTGTTAATGTGCTCTTAAGATGTACTACATGTGATAGTGATATACGACTGTGCTATTGTGAGATTAATGTGAATGGAACTATTAACGTGCTATTGCCATGTTGAGGAGCTCTTGGAATGCTCAGGTGTTATTGCCACAGGAATGTGTTATTAAGACATTGAGTGGAGAGGCTGAAGCCGACGGGTATTTAAAAGTAACTACTGGGTTGTGGACCCGAGGAAGAGTGCTTGAGGGAAAGAAGGCCGTTGGGCGGCAGTTGATTAGAATAATATAATGTATGTAATTGCACTGTTATCTTTATCTTTATGTGTAATAAATGTGTGAGTCTGATGGGTTGTCCTGTTAAGAGTTATACGTGTTCGTTCGTGATTGTTGTCCTGTTATAATTATTACATCTCCCAGTCTGGGATTTGTGACAGTTATATCTATTTTCTATTTCTGCCAGCTTCATTCTGCTTATACTTTTCCTAGTTTAGGCTGATCAATATGTTAAATCTCACCAGTTCGCGATATCTCCTTAAACTGGACGTCTCACATTTAAAACTTAAACTGGAGAGCACATAGACCTGAGTCACTGCGCCTATCAGCCGTACAATCATGCCGCACAAGTTCGGTTAGTGGGGAACCTTTTTTTTAAATACAAATCGGGACTAATTTTAACGAAACAAATCTTGAGCTGTAACATTTTGCCAGAAAGCGCAATCGTGTCATATCACCGGAGAGTATGTATGTATAGAGAGGTTTCACTATTGGCCGATTTGCACTGCGAGACACGGGAGGCGCCGCGAAACCAATGTTAGCATGGAGCGGAAAGTAGGTCACTGCGGTAAACATTACCCGTTTGTACATTTCCACGGGGCGTAAGTACTTACAATAGGCTCTAAATAGTTTCAATCAGCCCAAAAAATGTGAACAAACCACAGTAAACAGATATGCACACTGTCTTTGGTGAAGCTGGTCTCTTTCAATTCTTGGCCCGGCGCGCACTATGTTAAAAATAACCATCCGTTCAATGCAAGCAATCTTTGGCGTGGTGTACAGCACTGTAAACTCTTTGCCAAGCAAGCAAAAATCTGCCTTTGCACGCCGTGCAGCAGGCGAAACGGGATAGCGCGCGCCGGGCCTTAGCAGCGACCTAGTTTCGCGATTTGGCGGAAGCGAGATCTCTCTACAATACGTACTCTCTGGTTTCATTGAGATCTTAGTGCTCGGGGCGTCATTGAAACTCAGTATAGTGACGTCACCATCCAATTAGCCGGCCGATTAAATTCGACTGACGCGCTCCTCAGCTTAGGCAGGTATCATGCTAAGCCCGGTCAGACACAGTCAGATGCTGCCAGGAAAATGTACACCCAAGAAATAATGGCAGAAGCTCACTGTATGTGACAGGACTTAGTATGATAGGGTCTTCCCGGATTTATTGGGAAAATATAGGAAATTATGGTGTGCACTTTTTGTCTGCCACCAGCTGATTGTGTCTGACCCACAGACTAATAAATTAACCAGACTGGAAACACGAGCTTCGGGCTGTGAGGTTTTTTTACGGAATTTCCCGAGCGGCGATTTTATAACCAACATGGCCGCCGCTCGGGAAATTCCGATTCTAGTTCTATCTGCAGTAGAAATTTCTTTTTATTTGTCAAGATTGGTTATACATGTATGAATTTCTTGGTGCGGAACCAAACTTCCGCGTTCAGTAGGCGCGTCAAAATGGTGTCATTCAAAATTGTAGCTATGCTGAAGCGTCAGTCGTAAACGTAAACCTAATGTGGCGGATGGTTCATGACCTTTCGCTGTTTTGTGACGTCACACAATGGGATCATCCAGTCTGGGTATTTTATTAGTCTGTGGTCTGACCGGACTTAGTATGATAGGGTGTTCCCGTGTACACTTCTTGTTTGTCGGCATCTGACTCTGCCGTTCCGGGGTTAGGCCCCGCGCGCACTATTGTTAAAATTAACCACCTGTTCAATGCAAGCAATCTTCGCGCGGCGTGTAGCACGGTAAACTCTTTGCCAAGCAAGCAAAAATCTGCGTTTGCACGCCGTGCAGCAGGCGAAACGTGATAGTGTGCGCGGTCCCTTATTATGCTACCGGCCTTGAACTGAGTCTGGCAGTTTGAGCTAAGCTCTCACGTTCTAACACACGATGTAATTATGGGGAGGGCAGGAACGTCTGAAACTGAAGGTGCTTGTCCACGACATTGAAGGATTGTTTGGATGAATTGGATGTGAAAATAATGCTCACCGGGTCGTCACAGCGTGATGTAACAGCAGTTCAGCTGATCGATGAATTGGTGGCATCAAAATCTAGGGTACAAAATTACATAGGGAGTCTTCTTTTTTCCTGCCCTCTTTCATTGTTTTTCTCTCAATCTCTCTGTTTGTCTCTCTATCTCTGTGTCTGTCTGACTTTATCTGTATCTCTGCTTTTCGTGTTTTCTCTCCTTTCTCTCAGTTTCTCTCTCTCTCTCTCTCTCTGTCTGTACTTCTCCCTCTTTCTGTCTCTCTCTCTCTCTGTCTTCTCTCTCCCATTCTTTCTCTGTCTGTCTGTCTCTCCTTCTCTGTCTGTCTGTTTGTCAGTCTGTCTCTACTCTCTGCCTATCTTTCTCTTTCTATTTCCTCCTCTCCCCTACACACATGCACTATTACTCTTATGTGTCTCTTTTTGTATCTGCCTCTTTCACTTTCTCTTTCTTTCTCTCTCACTTTCTCCCTCTCTCCCCGTACCGTCCCTCTCCCTTGCTCTCGTACTTTTTCTCCCCCTCCCCCCTCTCTCTCGCTCTCTCTCTCCCTCTCTCTCTCTCGTTATTCAGGAATTTGACCGAATTAAATCATAAAAATTATACATGTATATAATAACATATATATTATTGTCCCGTGGAACATGGCACGCGATATTGGCATATGTAATTCTTAACAATCCGGAATTCTGTGTAAATAACTATAGTTTTAGCTACTCAAACAGTCTACATTTACATTTTCGTTAGACATGCAAATTCCCCT
This sequence comes from Onchidella celtica, assembly GCA_963931925.1. Lineage (NCBI taxonomy): Eukaryota > Metazoa > Mollusca > Gastropoda > Systellommatophora > Onchidiidae > Onchidella > Onchidella celtica. The sequence goes on along the minus strand of OZ007567.1, from coordinate 113,210,150 downwards.
GGTCCAGTCTGGGAAGAGATAATTTAATGTTTGACTGTTTTTCTAAAAGAGATAAAATTGCTATTGATGCTCGTCAGTGCAGTGCAGGATACAGATAAGTGAAAATGTAGGTGAAAGAAAAAGTTGCAAGCAGCAAAGCCTTGCGTGGGAAATAATTGAGAAACTATACAGTAAAATGCAAAGGGTACGGGAAGACAACATATCATGTTTTCGAGAAACGAACCTTCCCCAGGAAGGCTACAGATAATGATTATAATAACTAGTTTTTGGGTGCACCTTTGTCTGTCTTTGAATGTGCCTGCACGTGTGAGTGCGTCTGCACGTCTGTGTGTGTGTGTATGAGTGTGTGTGTGTGTGTGTGTGTGTGTGTGTAGGGTTGTTAGAGAAGGCCTGGGTGGAGGGTGGAGAGGGGAGCGTGGCCAAGACTAATCAACTGACAGTAAACGGGAGAATAAATTTGTCCACTGTCTCCCGAGGGCACGGATCTATGGAACTTCGCTTTCCAGGGCAGAGGTCTTCAAATCTTTCTGTGAGCAGACCTGGAGGTAGAGACTCTAGATCCTTAGAGGTTTTATAAGTCACCGGAATTGGGTTGTTCCAGAGAGTATAGATGTATAGAGAGGGTTCACTTCCGCCAAATCGCGAAACTAGGTCGCTGCGGTAAACAAGAAATTGAAAAATTGAAAGAGACCTTCTTCACCAAAGATAGTGTGCATATCTGTTTATTGTGGTTTGTTCATATTTAATTTTTGGGCTGATTGAAACTATTTACAACCGTTTGTAAGCTCTTACGCAAAGCGGAAATGCACAAACGGGTATTGTTTACCGCAGCGACCTACTTTCCGCTCCATACTAACAATGGTTTCGCAGAGCCTCCCGTGTCTCGCAGCACAAATCGACCAATAGTGAAACCTCATTATTATACCCTCTGGTTGTTCCAAGTGACGTCACAGAACTTGTAGTCCTACGAAATTTTGAATTATATTAATTTCCTCTTTCTCAGGAAGTTCCAGGCCCATACTGTTGCGTTCTTCTAAAAGTTTCAATTCTTCCTTTGAGATTATAGTTAATCTTCGGGAGTGTGCGTGTTCACCCGCCGTGCCAAGAACATATCTTTGTAAGTATGCATGGTCAACCATCATGTCAAAAAAAAAGAAAAACACAATTTTTTTTCAAGCGAACATGGTCAGCTGCAATGCCAAAAAACAATTTTTAATTCAAGTGCGCATAATTAGCCGCTAGGCCAAGACTAACAAATTTATGCAAGAGCCACCGTGCAAAAAAAAAACACAAAAAAACAACAACGAGTCTTTGCAATTTTTATTTTTTTTTGGCACGTCGGCTGGGCATGCCCACTGGAGAAGAATAGCTGTAATCCAAAAGAAGAATTGAAACTCTTGGGAAGACGAAACACTTGGCTTTGGACCTTCCGACGGAGGACGGCATGAAATTCATAGGAGCACGGGTTCTGTGACGTCACTTGAAACAAACCAACACACTGTTTGGCTGTTGTTACTTGTACCTACGGTCCCCAAGCACTTTACGCCAGGGGCGTGTACACATACGTACCCATCCCTAACCCCGTCCTTATCCCCAACCCTAAATCTTATCGAATCCCTAACCCCGTCCTTATCCTCAACCCTAAATCTTATCGAATCCCTAACCCTGTCTTCTACTCTTTCAAACACAAACAAAAATAAAAGGAGGAAAACAAAAGGAAGATTTGAAAGAAAAGTTAATTAAGGCTTTTGTCAGGAGTATTTCGGGAGGAGCTCTCTGGCTCTGGACTCACCAAAAGGCTTTAAAATACGTACTCCTAGGGCAAAAAAATTGGGGGACGTACGTACTTGTAACAACGTTGTACACTGTTTCGCTGGCCAAAACTGCCATCTTGGTGGTCTGAGGGTGACCTGTGGGTAGTGAGGTATGAGTGTGACCTGTGGGTAGTGAGGTATGAGTGTGACGTGTGGGTAGTGAGGTATGAGTGTGACCTGTGGGTAGTGAGGCATGAGTGTGACCTGTGGGTAGTGAGGTATGTGTGTGAGCTGTGGGTAGTGAGGTATGTGTGTGAGCTGTGGGTAGTGAGGTATGACTGTGACCTGTGGGTAGTGAGGTATGTGTGTGAGCTGTGGGTAGTGAGGTATGAGTGTGACCTGTGGGTAGTGAGGTATGTGTGTGAGCTGTGGGTAGTGAGGTATGAGTGTGACCTGTGGGTAGTGAGGTATGTGTGTGAGCTGTGGGTAGTGAGGTATGAGTGTGACCTGTGGGTAGTGAGGTATGTGTGTGAGCTGTGGGTAGTGAGGTATGAGTGTGACCTGTGGGTAGTGAGGTATGTGTGTGAGCTGTGGGTAGTGAGGTATGTGTGTGACCTGTGGGTAGTGAGGTATGAGTGTGACCTGTGGGTAGTGAGGTTTGATGGTCCCTGGTCTGTGGATACAGAAGTAACGTTGGCTGTCACTGAATGCGTGCCAACAATTCTGGCGTTTGTCTGAGTGTATTTATGTATGCCTACTTTTAGATGTAAATGAGAGGAAGGGGTGCGGGGGAGATAGAGAGAGATAGAGCAGAGAACAGAAAGAGAGAAAGCTAGAAGAGAGGGAGAGAGAGAAAGAGAGCAGAGAGAGAACGACAGAGGGAGAAAGGGCGGGTAGAGAAAGAGAGAGAGAGAGAGAGAGCAGAGACAGAGAGAAAGGGAGAAAAAAAAGGAAGGGAGAGAAAGGAGAAAGAGAGACAGGGGGAGGAGGGGTGAGAGAGGGAGAGAAAGAGAGAGAGAACGTGAGAAAGGAGGGCGTGCTGTCGTTGTCGTCGGTTAAGGTGTTTTTAGCTATGCTGTTCAGGTTGATGTTGTTGTGTGGTGATGATGACAGCTAGTAGTGCTGCCGTTGTTACTGCTGTTGTATTGTTGGTGGTGGTCGATGACGGTGGTGGCATGCTGGTTGTGGGGGCAGTGGTGATGGTGATGGTAATGACAACGGTGGCAATGTTGTTGCTGTGGTTGTCATCATGATTCTGTTCGTCTACTATTAAGCCATTTGGATGTCGCAAGACGTCTACCCTAAAAACAATCAATTGGAAGAGCCGGGTTTGATCTTTGGAGATCTCCAGGGACTTATGTGAAATGTCACTGACGTTCTGCGCAGATAGAATTCGTGAATTGATTCGGGTTTTTTTTTCATATCTCCGGCTCAACGCCGAACAATTGACGAGTAATTTTCTGTACTCATGCACTCGCTGCTGACGCCAGAAGTTGCTCTGTGGCGCTGGGATTTCTGGTCTTTTGTTTTGCGAACGTGGTCTGTAAGTTGAGTCTCTGTGAGGTACCTCGTGTGTGAGCATTTAACCTTTAATGCGGCAGGAATAAAGACGAGATAAAATAATAATTTAATATGGTTTTGAGGAGCGGGGGGGGGGGGGGGGGGAATTTCATACATTTCGAAATTCATACAAGAGGAGGATAAGTCGTAAATCGTCGGTTTAGTGCAAGAACTCACTATCCCCTTATTTTAATTTGTGAAAATGGAAATAACCACCTCCCTCACCTTGCAATGAACCTATGAAATGAAAACAGGACTAATGGCCAAACGGGTCTCTAGAGTGGAGGTTGTCTTGTCTTAACGACGAAAAATTCTGAGGTGCTGTGTGCAGGTTGCGCACGTTAAAGATAACTTGGCAATTGGAAATCGAAAGAGCAGGCCGAACAGGCCGCTGGCCGGACAAAAGCCTAAAAAAAAAAAAACACGAATCCCCGACCACAACTAGAAAATAAAACCAAGAAAAGTGAGATGTAAATGCCGAGGGCAGCGAAACCTCCTAAAATATAGACCTAAACACACTAAAACTGAGATAAAACCTACTTGACTCAGTGCTTTACCATCAGGGGCTCAAATATCAGGCAGAAATACTGCCAAACATCGGCAAACACGTACCAACTTTATCTACACCTGTATAAAAATTATATTACAACCAGGCTCAGTGTTAGTACTCACAGCGCGTATCGGGCCGATTATAAAGTCGAATGGTTATATTGGGTCTCCAAGTGTCGCTGACAAGGTCCAGTATTCAAAATAAATATGAAGGTGTACTGCACTGGGGGCAAGAAAGATGCTGATGTTGGCATATTGAGGGGTGCCTGTACAGACACTGTAACTCGAAAATTTTCTTTTTTTTTTTGTTTGCATATTATTTTTTATTATATTTGTTTCGCTTGGTAAGTACTACATTTTGACATGATGATGCGGATTCCATTATCGAATTAACTGACCTAATTATTGATGAGGATTTACAGGGCGTAACAGACATTTGATACTTCATGTCAAACTTTCAAATGGCTCTCCTGTACAGTTTACAAAACTTGAGACACGATCTTGGCGCAGGCACCTCTCGATATAGGCTTGTCTCAACGCTACAAGCAGAGACTCGAATAACAGGTAAAAATATTGTCAAACAACTACAAAGTTTTCGGTACAAAATTATATAAATTAAGTAGAAGAGTTATATTGCGTCTCTAAGTGTCCCTGACAAGGTCTTTCACTTTTTACCTTTCATCTAGGCATTGTCCATCCCCTGCAGGATGTAGCCCTCCGACAATGACTTCCATTCCTCTCTCTCTCTCTGATGTCTTCCTCATCCACGTTGTTCCCCCTCTCTTTTTAATACCATCCTGCCATCTTCTTCCTGGTCGTCCTCGTATTCTTTTTCCTGTCCGTGGTTGCCATTCAGTGCAGCGTTTTGTCCATCTATTGTCATTCATCCTTCCCACATGTCCGGCCCAATTCCACTTTTGTTTGCTGACAAGGTCTAGTAGTCAAAATATGAAGATGTGCTGCACTGAGGGCTAGAAATTTGCTGGTGTTCACACATTATTTCTAACCACAAACCATTGATTGGTGGCTGGCCCAAATTGGCAAGTTATAGATCACCTCCACAACTACAAATACCCGTGGGATTTCCCACAGACCTAGGGGGCATCCACAAAATATATTTGTTGCAGGGAGGGAGTGGGAGGGAGTGGCCCCAGGGTGAGAGAATTAAAAGCGTACATTACGGGGGGGGGGGTGAGGGAGGAGTCTTTGGGAGTATGTAGGTTTTTTTTTAATCATGGTCATGAAGCTAAAAATTTGGTTTTTTAATTCATGCTTTTTGACAGCAGATACAGTTAATGGATTACAGAAAATCATGCTACGAATGAAACAGTCCACTAGTCCATGCAAAGTGCCCGATTTTAAAACATCAAGATTATATCATGGATATTCACCTTTCTAATGGCCAGTCGCGCCCACAAGGTTGGGGGGGGGGGGGGGGGGATTTGAGGTCGAGCGAATGAAAAGCATTCATGGAGGGAGGAGGAAAGGGTGAAAAAATGAGTAAAATGGATCTCCCAACGAGCCACCCTACGAAAATCCGACACGCAGGATTGACATCAGGTTTACACATAGAAATGACATCGTTCCTACGTAGATCTGCTGACTGTGACATCGCGCCGACGTCGGACTGATGTAGGGAATCCTACTAATCCCACGAAAAATCTGCCTCGGAATGACGTAGTGTTGCCTGCTGGGCAGCGTGCGCACTCTATGGATAGCCCCACAACTTGGCAAGTTATAGATCACTTCCAGAACTGTGGATACCCACGGGACTTTTCTCAGACACGATACTCATCGATCTTTTTTTCTCCCTCATTCTACGTTTTCTTTCTTTCTCCTCCCCCTCCCCACCCCTTTACTGTGTCTTTTGCCACCCCGTTTGCCCATCCACCCACCCACACTCGCCCACATACGCCCACACCCTCCCCTCTGGGCGGAAACTGTTTAAAAAACTCGTCATTTTTACTGTTTGTTATCTCTTGCAGCAACTCTTTAAGGTAAATTACCAGTCTGCTGTTTGCTGAAATGTGATCATTTTCTTCCTTAAGGACTCGCGTTTGATAGCGATAAAAATAGAATCGTTTGTGGCTGAGGTCACATGGGAATTGAGGGATCTATCTGCTCGCCCGGCGGGGGAGGGGGGGGGGGATAGAAAAAAGGAAGTGTATATCCGTACAACATGTTGTATGGATAGGGACAGTGCATATCTGTACAACATGTTTACCAAAAAGCGCGACTGGTGAAGGTTTGCTGGAACAAAACTTGGTATGGTGTTCACGAATTTAAAGTGACAACACATGGAATAGCCAGATGGACCTGGGGGCGTGAGAGTCTAGTCAGTTTGTATCACTGGGCGGTAGTCAGATTGACTAATCAGGCGAAAAGGGATTGGGGTAGCCATTGGTGATCGACGTACACTCAAGTATATTATTAGCGCAGATCTCGCAATCTCCGAGCAGATGTCGATTGTTTTGCTACTAAGCCGATTCATATTTTTAAAAACTATGCAAATTAACAAGGTCAGTAATATAGTGTTCCGGTGTGTGTTCAACGCCATCGAATTGTGGCGTTGTACGGATATAATATACACTATCCATATCCGTACAACATGTTGTATGCATATGCGCTTCCTAGAAAAAAAAGGGGGAGAACCATTGTCTAACTTTATTGTACGGATGTTTCCATTGATCCGGTTAGCTGCCTCTGGCTTCCCTCCCCTCCACCAGTTTCCTATGATGAGGGATGAGTCCTGGTCGTGCGCGCTGAGGCTTCTTGGTGAATTGTCTCCCTTCCCCCGTGAGCCCCGCGAGTTGAGTGACTCGGACGGGCATTGGGAGTAGTCAGGCTGTCTCTCGCTGAGTCCCCTCCACTGTCATGCAGCCTGCTATGAAGGAGCATCTATCAGATAATCCATACCAAATTCCACCAAGGGTATCCACCTTCGAGTCTACAGTTTGTCTCTGTGAGTAGATAAGTGAGCGCTCCATACAACGATGACGCTCCAGCTTGTCTTCAGTGCGTGATTAGTTTTGAAGGAAGTTGTGAATTGTGTTTTTTAGCTACGTTTTTTTGGTATAGATTTTGAAAGAAACTGGAATCTGTTGATTGTGTAAGTGGCAAAACAAGCAGTCATTGGTGATTCTGAGCTAGAAGTGTTGACGTTTTACAGATAAAGTTTGTGATTGTGTAATTTTGTTCTCCGTGTGTGGATTCTGCGATGTGATATGTGGCAGGAAAATTTGAGAGACTTTTGTAAGTGATATGTTCTGGCGAAGGCTGTTATGTATTTGATAACATGTATAAATCCTACATTTGTTTAACTCTTTGTGTGCCAATAGCCGAAAAATCGGTTCTCCCCGCTGGTCCCCTTTGTGCCAATCACCTAAATATCAGTGCACAAGAACGCTAGGCTATTTTGTTTCCGGAAGAAAGAGCCGACTTTCTGTTCATAAATGTTGCTGTAGTTAGTCTTCATTCATCTCCCCCCAACCATTTATTAGTCAGCTGTGTAAGAATCTTAATTTCCAGTTACGGAAAATCAGCAGTATACGGCACTGCCTAACTACTGAAGTAACAAAACAGCTTGTAACATCGCTGTTTCTCTCTAGGCTGGACTATTGTAACATACTGCTAAGTGGTCTTCCAAAAAGTCAAATCAATAAGCTTCAGTTAATCCAAAATAATGCTGCAAGACTAATAAGAAGAAGAAAAAGGATAGATCACATAACACCAATATTTAAGGAGCTCCACTGGCTACCTATTGAGCAGCGAATAAAATATAAATTGGCTTTATTTTGTTATAAATGTGTCAACAACATGTCGCCAGAGTATATTTCAGAACTTATAGAACTACATCGCCCTGCAAGAGCATTAAGATCATCTTCTGACAACCTTAGACTAAAAGTACCCGTAGTGAACCTAAAAAGTTTTGGTGAAAGGGCTTTCAGCCATGTTGGGCCCAGGGTGTGGAATGAGATTCCTTTAGATGTCCGCAGTTCGCAAGTATTGTCACAGTTTAAAAGGATGTTAAAATGTCATTTGTATGAGAGTTTCTAGTCTATGTAAAAGCTATCTATTATTATTATTATTATGTGTGTATCGATGTGGGTTGTGTATGTGAGTTTACCCATGTATTTTTTGACATGTTTCTGTAAAGCGCATAGAGCATTTTTGTAATGGATATGCGCTATATAAATGCCATCCATTATTATTATTATTAACTATTTTCTTCCTGTATTGGTGAATGTGGAAAAATTCATGGCACACAAAGGGTTAAATTACTTTTGTTTTTTGTTTGTTACTGTCGCTGTAATTATGCTGCTAAGAAAGGGAGACACCCCTGGAATGTCTAGTTTCCTTAGCTATGAGTTTTATGTTTTGAAACTTCAGGGTATAGTTCGACATGATTCCAAAAGATGATAATGAACGACCAATAAATAAAAAAAAATCTTTTCTTCCGTTACCATGGATACAGCGGCCATATTGAGATAAAGCGACCTTCACAATATGAAAACATCGCATCTCTGGTAAATGTGGAAGTTTGAATAGTTAATTTGACTCATATCCTTTGTATTGGGCTGCGAGTTATTTCACTTTCTTTCAGTAGGAATCGTAGTTAAGGCCTGTTTACCCTGGCAGGTTTTAGGAATAGAAAAAAGGAATAGGGGACTGTGTGGGAAGAACTCTCCTGGCTTTCCGTCTTTTCCTCCCCGATTTCGTCCTTCGAAACATGACCAAAACAAACGATGCACGTCGTTTCTCATTCAGAAAACGGACCAGTGTAAACAAACAGCGTTTCGAAGGGGGAAATCGGAAAACAAAAGACGGAAAGCCAGGAGAGTTCTTCCCACACAGTCCCCCATTCCTTTTTTCTATTCCTAAAACCTACCAGTGTAAACTGGCCTTTAGTGTTGTTGTTTTTGTTATTGATGCTGAAGTTGTTGTTGTAGTTGTTGTTTCTGCTGTTGTTGTCGTTACTGGTGGTGATGGCGACACGACTGCTCTAGATTTCTTGTAAGTTTTCTCCATCCCCGAAAGAAAAATCCTACAAAATCTTTGTGACCTGATCTCAAACAACTTTCTAGAAATTCTGCTGTTTATCAAAAGACAATTACACATTTACTCCAATGATACAAAATTTGGCCATCGCTGACTTACTGCAGCCTGAAATAGAATATTCCAAGAAGAAGGATGGCCCCAAGCCTGCGATTTTGAAGGGGCATTCTCCCCATGGTAGAGGCAAGAGGGGCAGGGCGGGCTCTGGTAAAAAAAAAATATTAATATAATATTCTCAGACCAAATTGAGAAGCGCCAAGTAAGAAAGGAGAAATCCCCACAATCTCGCGACACCTCTCTTACCTGCCAGTACTGTAATAGGAGCTGCTTATCCAACATCGGTAGGACAAGCCATGAGAGAAGCTGCGGGAGAAAGGAGTAAATTTAGCTGCTGACCGTCTGTCAAGACGAAAAGAGCCAAGTATAGTATTAATATAATAAAGAAGATTCATACAAGAATAATATGAATAAAGTATAGATCAAGAAAACTAATTTAGTTAGCACTAATTACAAAAACGAGCAGTTTGAAATGGGTTTCTGCACCTTGTATCTAGCCTGGGTTTAGTACAAGGTTTTCGCTGGGCTCACTTTCAGTTTACGTACAACTGGCTAAGTATGAAATCACCAACCAGCCTGTTTCACCACTAAGACATCTTTATCTGCTTGGTTCTCTAACGCTTTCGGCCTCTCCAAGTGGGCTCTGCTCTATGGAACCTCGGGTGTTTCCTCGACACTTGTTCCAGAGTTTCGCGAAGATTCCACAAAATTGATATGTTACAAGGGGAAATTTCACAGAAGCCAAATAATCGGGACTCACAGAGACTGCTCTTAGTCACTCTTGGTAGTGTCTTGCCACCAGGTTCAGCGATATTGCGACCCTGTTCAAAAAAGTATGATGCTCCAAATGTTTCGGAAAAAGATTTCGCAGGAAGCTTGAAGATCGAAGCACTCTGTAGCTCTTTCTTTAACAGTGCTACTTGTAAATCCTGTTCAGCTTCAGTCAAGTGATTCTCACAAAAAGTGTCTTTTAACCCTTGTAGCTGGGGACAGTTTTAGTACGCTGTCAATAACACCATACTAACTCATAATCAATCCATGAATGACTCACTTTTTAATTGTTTTAGCAAATTCGACATGGTAAAATTATAACTTGGTATGCAAAGGGTTAAAAGAGCTTCATGTTTTCAATATTTCATCAAAGTTGTCACTTCCTCACAGTAAAGGCAATGAAAATGGAACATAGTTCCGGTGATCACCAAGTCAGGCACAGAACTGCAAAGCCGGCACGTTGATTCACCGTTGGCCGGATATGATCTTCCAAGCGTGAGGATTCTGTGGCGTATGGCAAATTGCAGACATCGGTGAGACCATTAAACTCGGTGTTTTATCTTGACAACTTCCCGAGTGATCGTTCACTTTACTGGTTTATAACATGTTTATCTTTCCTTCCGGTGGACATTCCAGAGAAGTCATCGATCACCAGAGAGCTGCGAATGTCACGGTGCTAGACACACAGTATGTGACTGAAATTTGTCTGTCGTTGCTTTTCTTTTATCTATCTATCTATCTATCTATCTATCTATCTATCTATCTATCTATCTATCTATCTATCTATCTATCTATCTATCTATCTATCTATCTATCTATCTATCTATCTATACCTTCAACGAATTATGTCTTCTGGTTAGCAGCAAGCTATCACACATGTGTTGATCACAAAATTGCTGTGATTCTCCAGATCATTTCCTCAGGAAGTAAATTAACTTGTGAGAAGTATAACATTCGGGAATTTCTCTAGTTGAGGGAAAATTTAATTAGACACACAGATGGGGAATTAGACACAGCCTCTGGGGACTTGGCGCGTTACACTGTAACACCTGATGTCCACTACACACAGTGGTTAGAAGTTAGGGTCAGGGAGTATTGCCACTCGTACGCTCACCTGCGTCCCACTAGCGTGTGTCACTCACAAGTGCTCGGCATTATGTTAAACCTTTTTGTTCTGTGATCACAAGATGCCGCGAGGGATTAAGTAGGTCACGTTTACAGGAAAAATCACTTGTGTCGGCCATTCCGTTGTGGCCTGAGAGATCTCATTCAAAAAGTCAATATTTTTTCACATTGTTTGAGTACCACGATAGTTTACATTAAACTATTATAGCTGAATCGTGAACGCAGTCCAGTGTTTCTCTATTCGGCTTCGTATTTAGACTATCATTCCGTAAAAAACAGCTTTTCAAACGTAGCCTGAAATTTTTCTAAGTTTTTTATCTATGGTTGTAGGTTTAACTGTCATGTGTTTCATACAAGATATTTTGTGCTCCAAGTGTAGATGTGTTGGTGAGGATGAGTTTCCAAGTCATTGAAGGACAAATTTCATTTTTCTACCATAACCTGGAGCAGATCATCTCTATCTTGTTGATTTCTCAAACTTTTGGCTGAGATCTTCGCCAACAGTTCTGTTTGCTGCAGTGAAGGTTCAGAAATTATTCAGTCCTTTCCTTATGACATCATTAATCAAGCCGTTTCAACAGTTCACAAATATACAACATTAGTTTGGTGTCATATTTGATCTGAATTTTGGATACTGCAGTAAATGGCTACATTTCTGTTTGCTTGATCATGCGTGTCGAGTAACTTGATCCATCCGGCCACTAATACCGGTTTTGCTCGCTAACTATCGTGAAAAGGTCGGAAACTCTGCATGCGCCAGAAATTGAGCGGAAGTGCCAGGCACTGGCGGGTCCCGAGGACAGGATATGCCCTAAGTCTGTGAGAGCCTGAAGGAGGATTAGACGCCGAATTTTGATCCTGCTCTACCTTTACCTGTACAGGGAGCGGGGGCCGTGAGGGTGGTGAGACATGCGTCCAGCCTGGGGCAGGATTGCCCGCCAAAACACGCTCAGTGAGTAACATAAACTGTTTGTTTGTACATGTGTATTGTCTGTCTGGCAGCGGAAGAGCAAACTCATTCTTGCCAAACTGAATTACATGTACTGTTTAGACCGATTCTTCCTGTAAATCTATCCAGAGATGTAAATGTAGACAGATGTTATAATTATGAAAAGATGAAATAGTGATTATTATTATTATATAAATATATGGATAAAAAGAGAGAGAGAATGAAGGAGAGAAAAAGAGAGGGAGAGAAAGAGTATCCTAATGCATGAGAAAAATATAACTGTGTTCTATCATTCAGCTTGGCTTGAACTGAAGAGTAGTAGGATTTCTTTTCTTTTCACTTTAACCTCAGCTGCAGAATCGTTCATAGTCGACCATCGGGCCTAATTTGGCAATGACAGAAAATATAATCATAACTAATGATTTTTCTTCCAATGATCATAACCGAGACAGTTTCTGTATGGTGGAAATTCAGTTTGTGGTTATTCGTTCGGCATGTCTGTGATAGTTTTATCTAATGGTTTGCATTTACAATTCAGAGCTCCACGCTACTCTCCAAGAATTTCTTTTTGTCTTCCTTTTGTGAGCCAGATGTTTTACAGTGTGATAGAACATTATTGTCCTATTTTTAAGCGAAAAATCCCCTTGCACATGCCCTATTTGTGTGCGAAGTACTCGTAAAGTGCCAGATGTAAAACAGTCGAGTATTTACTTTCTTTCTGCTGTTTTGACCATCCATCTCTTTTCCATATCCCCTCAAACTTCCCAGGAAGATACAGAAAATGTCTGTGGGAAGGCCGGGTGTTACCAAAGCCATCGGTTTATCACAGTAATCTTGTCCAAATTCTGTAACTATCTTAGAATTGAATGATCTTGGAATAAATCTGAACTATAAATGAAAAGAAAATAATTTTCTCGGGGGGGGGGGGGGGGGAGTCTTGGGGAGTATGTACGTTTTTTGAATTATGGAAATGAAGCTAAAAATTTTGTTTTTTAATTTATGCTTTTTGTCAGCAGATACAGTTAATGGATTATAGACAATCATGCTACCAATGAAACAGTCCACTAGTCCATGCAAAGTGCCAGATTTTAAAACATCAAGATTATATCATGGTTATTCACCTTTCTTATGGCCAGTCGCTCGTACAGGATTAGGGGGGGGGGGGGGGAGGGCGAATGAAAAGCATTCATGGAGCACTGGACAGGAATTTTATTTAGCTGGCGAATAAAATCTGGGGTAGAACTACTGTCAGGGATGAACAGAACGTGACCTTCCTGGTTACACACACATACAAAAGAAAGAAATGACATCGAGGAATATTTAGACTGTTCATCTCAAAATTATTGTCAGTGAAGCCAGTTGTCTGTTTTATGACGCCAGATATTACTTTAAAAGTAAACAAAATGAAATAAAATGCAGCACTGTGCTATCTCTCCTGGTCAAAATCAGATTATCCATCTTTCTGTCTATCTATATTTTGTCTCTCTCGTTCTCTCTTCAGTCCGCTTATTCAGCCATTCCCTATCACCATTGCTGCTCCCTCCTGCCAAATGCTGATCATTATTCTGTTCTCTGAGATAATTATTGATTATTTGAAGAAATACAATAGAGGAGATCCTCCCTCTCCCCTCCCCCCTCCCACACACACACCTTTTTTAATTACTCAGTCCAATTAACCGTCATGACGCGGAACAAAACAAAACAAAACAAAAAAAAGGAATGGTAGGATAATATCCGTGAATCCACACGGCACTGCCTACCGTTTTATCTGCTTTTTGTGGGGGAACTGTATGTGTGTGTCTGTCTGTCTGTCTGTTTTATGTGTGTGACGTGGAACGTTTGTGTTTGTGTGTGTGTCTATTTGTGTCTGTCTGTCTGTCTGTGTTTGTGTCAGTATGTGACATGGACTGTCTATATGACCATGTGTATGGGCGAAGTTGTTGTCATTCGACTCTACATATAGACTTTTAGTCATTCCACATTGATCAGTTATGGCCAAGTTAGCTCCGGTCGGCAGTAATTTTATATCTTTTTGCTGTTGTTGTTGTATGCTATTTTTTATTTTTTATTTTTTCTCACTGTCTGCAAGTTCATTCTTGTCTAAAGTTAGCAAGTTAGCCCTGGTCGCAGTGTCTGATTTAGTCATAAGATAAATAAGCTACAATTTAGGGCCTCACAATCCCCAACATCTTAAGGAATTAATTAAAGTAATATTTCAAGCCTATTGGACATACCATTAAAATAATTAAAAAGGCAGGTTTTCAATTTTGTTGTGGCTATCTAAGATCCTATTTTGATATGCACAGATGGAGCCTTCTTCTATATATTTATAAGAAGGGGCCTCCAAGCCTTTATATTACTTATGGCCCCCACCGAGCCGAAATAATCCTGCCAGCATTCCTACGTCAATCCGATGTAGATGTATGTAGGATTTTCGCACGATTGGTAGGATTACCGTAGGGGCGGATTTCCTACATCAAACCTACGCCGCCCACCGTCGGAAGCGGCTGATCTACATAGTATCGATGTCATTCCTACCAGCAAACCTGACATCAATTCTAAGCGTCGGAAATCTCCAGGGTTGCCGGGTGGGAAAGTACTATCTCGTCACCTTTTCCTAAACTGTAGTAACTGCTTTTGACTACTTTTCCGGAGAAGGAAAAAAAATCGTTCCTTTTAGCACAGCTGATCTAGTGTCGACGATTATCTGAAGGTTGTTACTCGAATTTTTTCGGCTTAGGAGTCCAGAACCAAGATCATTCGATGTGGCTTTGAATGTAGTTGAACATACATAAAAATTGATTTTTCGAGTTACTGCTGTTTCAGGGAACGGTGATGACCTGTTCGGTAGTAGGTCTTTACCATCTAGCGATGATTTCAATCTTGTGGAAATGTTCACTGTTGTGTTTTGAGGAGACCGCTGCCCGCCTCAGGTCGTGAGGAAAAAGTCAAAAGAGTTTCACTGAGTAATTAAATCTACAGGACTCCTGACGAGCTAATGTCACGCGAACTCCACAGCACAACAGCATGAGACCTGGATCTACACTGGTTTATGGGGAGGGATTAGACTGCTCGCTTTTTATATTAGCTGGTCATTAAAACCGTTGGAGGCTCCCTCTCCTTCTTCGTCTTCCTCGCCGTCCCATTTCTCCCATCATAAAACTTATAGAATTAAGAGGATTAACTTCAGCTTCAAAGCGGAAATGGCGTCCTTTTTCATTTCTTTCCGTATCTCTGCTGTTGTTGTCGTTGTTATTGTGAATATCGGCGATGAAATGATAATGATGATGAGGTTGAACTAAGGGATGAATACCGGGCCAGCGACCCTACGGAAACCCAACACGTAGGACTGGCGTCAAGTTTGCACATAGGAATAACATCGTATCTACGTGGATCAGCTGGCGAGGATGTCATGTCGACTTCGGTTTGATGTAGGAAACTCACGCCTACGGTAATCCCACCAACCCTACGGTAATCCCACACAAACTGCGTCTGATTGACCTGGGGATGCTGGCTGATGTCCATCTTTTCTTGTTCACGTGTCGTTAGTGCTTTGGTTGTTGTTGTTGATTCTTTCGTTCACCAAATCTAAATCTGCAGATTTGTTCTTTTAAGAAAATCTACGGTTTTCTGCAGTTCTGGCAGAGCACCATAGAGTTTGACATCCCGTAGTGCTGAGAAGAGCGTGCAGTTCTGCAATATATGCTCTGTGTTTTGATGAGACTGGCTGCACTCACATGGCAGATGTTCCTATTTTAAACTTGATGAACATATGGTGGTGGAGCCTATTGTGGCCAGTTCTTAGTCTGAACAATATCACTTGATCTCCTCTGTTCAGGGGATGATATTTGGTTTATTTGCTGCCGTCTGTTGTTTTTGATGAGGTTTTTCTTCTCATAGTAGTTGATGATAATGTTGACGGTAATGGTAAAGATGACGATGGTAAGGTAAGGATTGATTAAGGAGAGCCACGATAATTGAAGATTTGAGTTTTCTGCAGTTTCAAGGCCATGAAGACAATGGCAGTATTCTCTATCAGTTTTCTAATAACTGATAGAATTTTTTTTAATGTAACAAAAATAAAATACATGATAGGCCCATTGCTGATGTCGGCCATTTTAGTTGTCAGGACCGACGCTTAATCATGGCGATGGTAGCATTGATTTTGATTCTTTAGCTGATTTGCACTGTGAGCACTTCAGGCGTCGCGAACCAATCGGAGGCGGGCTAAAAAAAAGTTCACTACAGTAAACAATGACACGTGCGTTCACGCACATGGGAGACGTTCGGTCAATTCTTTCACTTCTTTTCCTTTGTTTACACGGATGGTAGGGAATCTGACCAGCTTGGATCCATCCTTTCCACCCCTGACATAACAATCAATTGCAATGCAACCAGCAGGCATTTTAACCGCTTAGACAAATCTCGAAGTTACACTCGTCAGCTGATCCACCCGCCATTTTAGGTGTCGGAAGTACAAAACAAAAACACTCTGTGGCCTCATCCGCAAGGGCCTATGGTGCAGTAATGAAAGAAAAGGTGATAATTGCTTTCTTTATTATCAATTTTCTCAAATATTCTGATAATTCAGTGCTCCTTGGTGAAAGCTGTTGATCTTTCGTGGTTTCGTGACAAATGTATGGTTGAATGTATTAGTGACCTAATATTTTCATTCATACATTCATTCATTCATTCGGAATTAGTGAATGATTCAACAAAGACAGAATGGCTGGATGAGCTGATAAATGTATTAAATGAATGTGTAATTCAATGCATGAATGAGTGAATGAATGAAACTGGACAAAAATGAAAAAAAAAAAAAAAACACTATGTAAACACCAGAGTAAACTTATGTATGAATGAATGAAAGAATGAATGAATGAATGAATGAAGGAAGGAAGGAAGGAAGGAAGGAAGGAGGAAGGAAAGAAGAAGGAAGGAAGGAAGGAAGATTTTTAAAAATGGATAAAACACTACTGGAACACGCGAGTAAATGAATGAATGCATGATGGAATACACAACCACGATGTTGTATAAATTGGTGAGTGAGGGTGAGTTAGTAAGAGGGAAAAAGAAACATGCTTTTCATACATTTCTTCCATAGATCAGGCTTTTGTGAAATGATCAGCGTGGGAACCCTGCGACCCAGCCCGCTTTCCTATTATGCATACAAAGAAACCAGAAAGAAAATAGAGTGATCTAGATCTTTCTTGTCAAACACCGATCAATGAAGAAATTGCCCCCACCCCCCTTTCAAGAAAATCGCTCCTCGAGATGCTCCACGCAAACGCGAAAGGAAGCTAGAAGGCATTTTAGGGGCGGGGAAGTAGAACAAGGAATTGGGGGCTTCGGCATGAAATGTAGACGAGCTGATAATAATTTAAAGTGCAGATATGTGGCGTCGGCTTTTATTGATTTTCTCCTCTTTCTCTAATCTTTGAGGATTATCTGCGTATGGCAAGGTGGTTGAGGCAAAGTGCAGATATGTTAGATACGGCCGCTGAACTTTTTGTTTATGGGGATAGTCTGTGAAGTGTGTCTATATATGGGACTGTCGACACAGGCATACTGCAGATCGGTGAACTGTTTACAAATTTCTTAAAATGATCTTTTATCTATCAGGGTTGTGAATTATTTCTACAGCGTGTTAGGTGACACTGGGGTCAGAAGAAAAGTTTAAAAAAATGAGGGAGGGTTGCGGAAGAGAGAGAGAGAGAGAGAGAGAGAGAGAGAGAGAGAGAGAGACGGGTATTTTTACAGAGCCCCAGGGAAGTGGACATCTGCAAGAGATATAATACAAACCCAAGAAAATCTGTGAGGTCGCAGCCAGGGCTTGAAGAAAAGACAAAATGTGGCAAAAAGAAAAAAGTTGTATGTAGCAAAGACTCTCGTAAGTGTTTCTGTATTATTTCCTACTCGAGGTTTTGCTGCATACAACTTTGTCTCTTTGCCACATTTTCTTTCTGCAAAATATACCCCTCCCCGCCCCCCCCCCCTCAAAAAAAAACACACACACACACATACACACACAGAAACCTTGGACTTACTGTGACCTCACCGGCTATCGGTGTCCATTGCCGCAGTCCAAAGCCAAAATTTAATGGGGATATAGCAGTTGACTAGTATTATTCGATTAATCGGAATACCGAAACTATTCGAAAGTCGATCGAATTGTATTCGAAATATTCGAATAGCTTTTCATGTTCTTTTTTTCGTGATGTACAGTTAATCGTAAAAGATCAATTTAGTGGGCAGAAAACTCAGAAAGTGCTTAAAATTAAATGTCACAGTTTACAACCGAGATCTGAGCCATACTTCGGTGTTGTGAAATGCCATTAGACCTGGCTGCTGTTACAGTCTAATTACAAAGTCTTTTCATCTAGACCAGGGGTGGCCAAACTTGCTTAGGGTAAGAGCCACATTCGATAAACTTCAGATGTCCCAGGGCCACAAGATATGGAAAACGTTTACTCACACGTTTTTATTGTTACACACACGTTTAGTTACAAATATACTATACCCATATTAATGTAACCGTATTTATTCATGTATGCAGGTTTTTAAACTATTAATTTGTATTAGTCTCAGATCTGGCATTAAAATTAGGATTTAAATTCATAAATATTTTTTACCAACCATGAACAGTAAACTTAGTTTGAAACCAACGGGGTTTCAGTTCATCGCCAGTAGATGAATGTAAAACTTGGCATTTTTTTCTTATCTACCTTCATAACTATGATGAAAAAAGACTTCAGCCAACATAATTATTTCGACGAGCCGCATATTGAAGGTCAACAAGCTGCATGTGGCCGGCGAGCCGTTGTTTGGCCATCCCTGATGTATAGCTTACTAATATCCGAGACACAGAATACCACGACGGACGATTTCTTCATTCACTATAATTATTATTATGTCCACAACTTGCACGCGTATAAACACGGTGAGTAGGCCTACTACTCACAGAGCTTTGTGGTACTAGCCTTTTTCGTTCAGTTATGAAGGGGTGTGGTGCGAATAGGCTTCACCAATATTACCAAAAATTCCCAAATTCTGTGACCTTAACCTTGCTCTTAAGTGAGACAAACATTTCATTTCGTACTAGTGAGTTGATATGAGTAGTCCGAGCTTTACTCGTGGCCAGTTGTTTGCCCCACCTTCTCCACTCACCAATCTTTTGATGGCTGACCTACATTCAGCTAGCTGGGTTTTTCCCAAAAATCTTGTTTTCTACTATTGTTGCATTGTTGACATGGATGATACGCACGCAAGTCGACGTACGGAATTTGGCGAATTGAACCCTCTGGGTATACTGTGTCTCGGATTACACTAAAGTATGTAAAATATCACAGAGGGTGAGAAGAAGAAAAACGAACAGGAATACGATGAAAGGAGAAAGGGGGGGGGGGGTAAATCTAACATTATGTTTCTGATGTAAAAATTCCACTGACCAGGTTTCGAAAATCTAGACTGGACATTCACCATTTCGATGGTCATACGGCGGCATGCTCATGCGATTTGAGAGGGGGGGGGGGGTTGAATACACATCCTCGAAAACTTACATGGGAAAAATAAAGGAGTAAAAAATTGCCAAGATGGAGAGTACACACTTTGTGGACGGTCGGTGGCCAGACCAGTCTATGCAGAATACACACTTTGTGAACGGTCCCTGACCAGACCAGTCTGTGCAGAATACACACTTTGTGAACGGTCCCTGACCAGACCACTCTATGCAGAGTACACACTTTGTGGACGGTCGGTGGCCAGACCAGTCTATGCAGAATACACACTTTGTGGACGGTTCCTGACCAGACCACTCTATGCAGAGTACACACTTTGTGGACGGTCGGTGGCCAGACCAGTCTATGCAGAATACACACTTTGTAAACGGTCCCTGACCAGACCACTCTATGCAGAGTACACACTTTGTGGACGGTCGGTGGCCAGACCAGTCTATGCAGAATACACACTTTGTGAACGGTCCCTGACCAATCCAGTCTATGCAGAATACACACTTTGTGAACGGTCCCTGACCCGACCAGACTATGCATTATATGAAAAAAATAATAATAATAAACGATCCCTCGAGCGCGGTGCCAGACAATAATTTTCTGGTACTGCCTAAAATAAATAAGGTTCCTATGTTTTGTTGACACAGAGCGATTCCACCATAGAAATACTAGACCGAGTACAGTCCCTTGTAATGGCAGATGATTTCATTTGTAGTGCTGGAGAGTGTCAGCTGGTCGCTTTAGTACTGTTAGCTAGTCAGTGCTAAAAGTGCTCCTTCAGGTTAAAAAGCAAAAAAAAATTAGTGCAATTGAAACGATATCCGATAGAGATGGTCACTTAGACCCGGCGGGCACAGCCAATTTTGTAGTTGGATGGTGACGTCACGGCAGTCAGTTTCTTCGAGGTCCAACTAGTGGCTGATGCGGAGGTCTCACTGAGACTCAATACCGTGATGTCACCATGCACTACTTGGCCGAATTTTGACCGGCTGTGGTACTAAAAATTTATTCCAAGTCTTGCTGAGCTGTGATCTTACAGCTTTTCTGGGGTCTTTTTAAACTTTCTTGTCAGTGCGAAAAGTGCAGTGACAGGAAAGTCGTCCATAGTGGAAGTCGGCCTTTATTGGAATCAAAATTCAGTTAGCTCATTTTGTTCATCGGCCCACTGGAGCTCGTCTCGAAAAACTATTCTAATCAAACAGTAATAAACTCATTAGCGTGGTGAGGAAAGTTTCCTTACGTCAGGCAACACACAGCCTCACTGCAGATTGGCTGGTTTAAGGACGTTGGCCATTCTCCCCCGCCCCCCGTCCACCCCCTCCCCCCCCCCCCCCAAAAAGTCACTTCTGCAATAGTAACCAAGTTCTTGAGGTATTTCCCACCCTTTGCTTTGAAACTCTTACTTATTTGGTTTGTTTGTTGTTTTTTTTCTATTCCACCTAACTCAGTTCTCACTTTTACTGCCATAGATGTCATGCTACCAAAAAAGCATGTACCACACATAATTCCAAAGCAAACCAGGGGCAGATGAGGTAATTCATGGGTTTCCAGGATTTTTTGTTGTTGCTGTTGTTTTTCCTTGCCTTGAGCCTCCACACCCGGCGTTTGCCTTTGATTTTCGTTTAAAGTACACGCTTCTAATCCGAGAAACCGATTTCAAAGGTTACTCGTCTGTCGATAGAAGGAAAACATCACGCGGCTCCGAGAGTATAATTATTAAAGGTCAGTTTTCCCGCATAGCTGCATTGAATGTCTGGTGTGAAGCGCGTGCTGTTGGTCTGTTTTCACTGCTTTTTCTGTGCGTCTTTTTCACTCAAGGAATTTGCGTTTTTGTAAAAATCGCTCCTTAGTTTGGTTGTAGTCGTTCCCATTTAAGTGTAATTTTGAGATATAATACTTTTCGAAAAAAATAAAAAATAAAATAACGCTTGCCAAGAACACGCGCAGAAAAAAAATACGCCTCACTGGGAACAGACTTTTAATTCTTTGAGTGACCAGAATTTTTCCATGTTTGCTGATACAGGAACAAAATAGACGGACGGATGAATGAAGACTAACCACAACAACATCTATTAATAGAAAGTTTTGCGCATCATCACAGGAGCAATGAAGTCAACACCCATTGTGGAGATGGAGAAGATCACCCAGATAGCAACACTTGCAGAACGAAGAGAAACCAGGGTGGCAATCCAGGCAGAGAAATTCAACAGCATAGAGAATCACCCAATGAAAGAGAAGCTAGGAGACCTGGCAAGGGGAAGGCTGAAACGTACGAGCTTTATTCACAAGGCAAAGCGAATAAGAAGACAGCTATCACACCTTCCCCAGATTGCCCACCCCCTGACATCTGTACCTGAACAGACCCCTTGGACGGAGGAGACAGAGACCCAAGTCCAGATACACACAGACGTTGATGGTGTCTTCAACAAGGGAGAACAAAGTGAAGTAGAAAGAAGAACTGCTGTACTCGGCCTACTTGATGACAAGTATCCAAGCGAATCATGGGTTCGAGTCTACACAGATGGCTCTGCTGAGAATGCTGTAACAAACGGAGGTGCCGGAGTGTATATAGAGTATCCAGACTCAACAAGAACGGCAATTAGCATGCCAACCGGAACCTTCTGCAATAATTATGGATCAGAAGCCAAAGCCCTCATGACAGCTGCCACAGAGCTTCAAGTAGAGGACAGCAACATCATCTTCCTCTCAGATGCAAGATCAGTCCTTGGGGCCCTTCAAGCTGGCAAGCTTAACGACCTGAAGAAATGTTTTACACAGCTTGGAAATAGAAGCAGGATAGTCCTACAGTGGATACCATCACATTGTGGAGTCCCAGGCAATGAGAAGGCAGACCAACTGGCCAAGGAGGGCTCCGGCCTGGAGCAGCCACAGTGCCTCCTAAACTACTATGAGAAGAAAAACCTCATCAAAAACAACAGACGGCAGCAAAAAAAACCAACAGGATAAATATCATCTCCTGAACAGAGAGGATCAAGTACTGTTGTTCAGACTAAGAACTGGTCACAATAGGCTCCACCACCACATGTTCACCAAGTTCAAAATAGGAACATCTGCCATATGCGAGTGCAGCCAGTCTCCTCAAAACACGGAGCATATATTGCAGAACTGCACACTCCTCTCAGCACTGCGAGAAACATATTGGCCCCAACCCACCGACCTGAATATCAAACTCTATGGTGCTCTGCCAGAACTGCAGAAAACCGTAGATTTTATTAAAAGAACAAATCTGCAGATTTAGATTGGTGAACGAAAGAAGAAGAAGAATAGAAAGTTGACTCTTTCTCCCCGACACAAAATAGCCTAGCATTCTTGTGCACCGAACATCGATGATTGGCCCAAACGTGACCAGCGGAAGAACCGATATATCGGTGATTGGCACAAACGTGACCAGCGGAAGAACCGATATATCGGTGATTGGCACAAACGTGACCAGCGGAAGAACCGATATATCGGTGATTGGCACACAAAGAGTTAAACTTCGGGGCTCAAAAAACATACCCTGGCCTGTATAAACGTGTATTGTAACAATTAACGCAAATATAACCTTTGTATTTTAGTCAACAATTTTACTTGGCAATGTGTGTGAACGGTGTAAACTCTTCGTGCTTCAACACATTTGAAATTTCTCGTTTCAGCTTCGGCTTGACATGCATTAGATGGTGCAAAAATGTTCTGTATTATCTCCAAAACGAAATTGGTTCAGAAACGTCAAGCAGTTTTAAGGCTGATTGATCTGTTCTGTGTGTGACAAATTCTATTACCTCCGTTCTCGCCAAGACATAATCTGTGCTGAAATCTGGGCCGGGGATGGAAGAAGAAATTGAATATGTCAAAGGGGGAAAAAAAACTGTTTCCCAAAATCCCCACTAAAAAAAAAAAAAAACGGGGAAAAAATTATTACAATAAATTCTGAAAAAATAAAAATGACATAAACTACTCGAGTTTTCAGTCAGTACTGAATTTGGACTCGTTAAGAAGAAAAATGAACAACTTGCAAAAAAAAAAAAAAAAAATGAATTTGCCTAAGTGAAAACCGAAACAAATAGATCTAGAAAGGAGCTCCCTTACTCTGGATATGGTTGGTAAAACACATACGGCTTTTTGTGTATGTATACTTGTAACAGCTGAGGTTGTTCTAGCACGTTATAGTAGGGGGGGGGGGGCAGTTAGTTAATCTAACTACAACCCTTTAGAAAACGAAACTATTACAGCTGTAGAAAAAATAAACACGAGATCCGACGATCGATTAAATAGTACTAAAGTTTAATAACTGTATACTGAACAATAAAATACTAGGAAGGCACCAGCGAACAACTAAATATCCTACGCCACACGAGAAGGAAAACTCACTTACTCACCGCTACTATAACGTGCTAGAACAACCTCAGCTATTACAATACTATTATATAATAATTATGTGCATTAATCTGGGGAAGAATGGCGGACGGCGTTTCCAGGGGCAAAGAGGATTTGGGTCCTTACTTTACTGGTAACTCAGTATGGTCCAGAGAGATACGGAGTTTTTTACACACAGACTTTATGAACAGTACATCTAGCTTGCATGACCCGCAGTTATATCCATGAAATCTTTGTTAAGTTAAACTTTGTTTCGGTATGATGTGCTCACATCTCAGTGTTGTCGTTGAACGGTGCTGAAGTTTTACACTCAAGTTGAGAAGGATTCTCTTAAAGTGCAGATCTTGGCTTTCTATCATGGCTTGTGGCAGTAAATCTACTGGCAGAAATGTATGGAGAAATGGAGACCACCTTCTTGCCTTGCCTTGCTCTGTTCATTTTCAAGCTCTCTTGTGAATGTTGGAGCACTGGGGGAAACGGAGACATGAAGATGAGTTATTGGGTGCCAATGGGTTTGGGGAGAGGGGTAGGAGGTGGGGTGGGGGGGGGGGGGGTGGGGGGGTAGAGTAGTCAAAGGTACAGCGCTTTTATTTCCTGTCAGATTCTGCATCTATCTGTCTATCTATCTATCTATCTGTCTATCTATCTATCTATTTATCTATCTATCTATCTATCTATCTATCTATCTATCTATCTATCTATCTATCTATCTACCTACCTACCTACCTACCTACCTACCAACCTACCTATCTATCTATCTATCTATCTACATCTATCTGCCTATCTACCTATCTACCTACCTACCTACCTACCAACCTACCTATCTATCTATCTATCTATCTAACTATCTATCTATCTATCTATCTATCTATCTATCTATCTATCTATCTATCTATCCATCCATCCATCTATCTATCTATCTATCTATCTATCTATCTATCTATCTATCTATCTATCTATCTATCTATCTATCTATCTATCTATCTATCTATCTATCTATCTATCCATCCATCTATCTATCTATCTATCTGTCTGTCTATCTATCTATCTATCTATCTATCTATCTATCTATCTATCTATCTATCTATCTATCTATCTATCTATCTATCTGTCTAGCTATCTATCTATCTATCTATCTATCTATCTATCTATCTATCTATCTATCTACCTACTTATCTATCTATCTATCTATCTACCTACCTACCTATCTATCTATCTATCTATCTACCTATCTATCTATCTATCTATCTATCTATCTATCTATCTATCTATCTACCTATCTATCTATCTATCTATCTATCTATCTATCTATCTATCTATCTATCTATCTATCTATCTATCTATCTACCTATCTATTTATTTTTCTGTCTGTCTATCTATCTATCTATCTATCTATCTATCTATCTCTATCTATCTATCTATCTATCTATCTATCTACCTATCTATCTATCTATCTATCTACCTATCTATCTATCTATCTATCTATCTATCTACCTATCTATCTATCTATCTATCTATCTATCTATCTATCTATCTATCTATCTACCTATCTATCTGTCTATCTATCTATCTATCTATCTATCTATCTATCTATCTATCTATCTATCTATCTATCTATCTATCTATCTATCTATCTAT
Organism: Onchidella celtica; assembly: GCA_963931925.1. Classification (NCBI taxonomy): domain Eukaryota; kingdom Metazoa; phylum Mollusca; class Gastropoda; order Systellommatophora; family Onchidiidae; genus Onchidella; species Onchidella celtica. The sequence goes on along the minus strand of OZ007567.1, from coordinate 113,184,807 downwards.
CTACCTATCTATTTATTTTTCTGTCTGTCTGTCTGTCTATCTATCTATCTATCTATCTATCTATCTATCTATCTATCTATCTATCTATCCCCGTCCGTCCGTCTGTCTGTCTGCCTATCTGCCTGCCTATCTGTCTGCCTATCTGTCTATCTATCTATCCGTCCGTCCGTCTTTCTGTCTGTCTGCCTGTCTATCTATCTATCTATCTATCTATCTATCTATCTATCTATCTATCTATCTATCTATCTATATCTATCTATCTATCTATCTATCTATCTATCTATCTATCTATCTATCTATCTATCTATCTATCTATCTATCTGTCCGTCCGTCCGTCTTCTGTCTGTTTATCTATCTATCTATCTATCTATCTATCTATCTATCTATCTATCTATCTATCTATCTATCTATCTATCTATCTATCTATCTATCTATCTGTCTGTCTATCTATCTATCTATCTATCTATCTATCTGTCCGTCCGTCCGTCTTCTGTCTGTCTGTCTGTCTGTCTGTCTGTCTATCTATCTATCTATCTATCTATCTATCTATCTATCTATCTATCTATCATCCTGCCCATCTACTTGCATCTATCTGCGCGTGTTTTTATCTATCAGTTGACCTGTCCTCCTATCTACATCCAAAACCAAACCTATACATCTCCATCAGTCACTCCCACAACCACACAATCAATCACGGCCATTCATTCATCCCACAAGGAACTACAATCGCCAGCCACCTCCCCTGCACGCAAACCCCCTGAACAGACTGGTTCCCTCAATGAAAAGCTGGGACGGCAACAACTCAATCTAGAATATTCTTTCATGCAATCAGTTCCCCGTCATCACTTCCTGATTCATACAACCGTTCCTTCCTTAATTCACTCGTTCTCGACATTCTTTCCTTCCCCCTAGCCTTTCTTTTGTCCTGGCCTGATACAATTTGGCTGGGGCGTAGTAATTTCCTTCCTGGTCTGCGCAGCGGAGATCTCAGAATGTAAACAAGCGAATGTCGCGGTTTCGTTGGCAAGGACGCTATTCCGTATTCGCAACATCCGTTGGTTCGGTGTAGCCGAGTGTTCATGTATCAGAATTCCGCCTATCTCCTTCTTATTATTTTTTCTTCTTCTCCTCCTCCTCGTCCTCCTTTGTCTTCTTCCGCTCGTTCTTTCCATTCTTTTCCCACTCCCCCCCCCCTTCTCCTCCTCGTCCTCCTTTGTCTTCTTCCGCTCGTTCTTTCCATTCTTTTCCCACTCCCCCCCTCCTCCTCCTCGTCCTCCTTTGTCTTCTTCCGCTCGTTCTTTCCATTCTTTTCCCACCCCCCCCCTCCTCCTTGTTCTTCTTTCCCCTCTTCTGACTTCTCCTTCTCTTTCTTCACTTCTTTTCTTCCTCCGCCTCTTCCCCTTTCTTTTTCCTATTCTTCTTCGTCTCCTCGTTCTTCTTCTTCCTTTTCTCTCCTTCTTCATTCTCCGCCTTATTCTTTTTTCTTCCTCTTCGTCTTCTTCTTCTTGTTTTTCTTATTCCTGGATTTTTCCTCCTATTTTCCTCCTATTTTCCTCCTATTTTCCTCCTATTTTCCTCCTATTTTCCTCCTATTTTCCTCCTATTTTCCTCCTATTTTCCTCCTATTTTCCTCCTATTTTCCTCCTCCATGTCCTCTTCTTCCTTCCTTTCCAAGTTTTCTCCTCCTCCCCCCTTTTCCTTCTTTCTATCATCGTCTTCTCGTTTTTCTCCTTCTCCTTGTTGTTGTTTTTTCTTCTTCTTCTCTCCCCCCCCCTCCCCCCCCCCCCAGCCGTGTTATGACTATTTCGTTCTAATTAATCAAATTTTCATTTCATCTGTCACATTGATACTGGGTCCGTCGAGATCAAAGTCGGTTTTGTTTTCTCACCTGCAGATTTTTGTATGGTTTCATAATAAACGGCATAATGTGATACGCACAGGGAGCTTTGTGGGGGCAACCCTATGTGGAAAATACCTGAACCTGGAGAATTTGATACATTGCTGACCACAGATCTGAATGAAGTCAGCAGGAAAGCTGCCTTATTTATTTTTGATATCACTTGAATTTCAATTAATTGTCTCGATATTCTATGCAGGTGATCTTCAGTGGTACCCATGTTGTAATAGCTAGTCAGCTCGCTGACTCCGGGAATACACAGATGTGATTTAGTAAGTTGAGTTTCGATTACCAATATGTAAATTGAAATTTCCGGCCATACTTTTTAATTCTACTGGAAGAAAATGCGTCTTTTTTTTTCCGGCTCAAAATGTCGGAACACTTTCTTCTGTTCAACTCAGTTGTGGGTTAATATCAACGAAAGTATTAAAAATATAGCCAACTTCAAGACCTTTTAAAACTATACCCACGTACACCTTTACGTCTTTCTATGCATAACATGATGTTTTGTAGAATTTAAGCTCAGCGGTTAAAAAACCTTTCATGTTAGAGGCCTTCGTTCCTTTATAATACTATGGTAGTGTCCGGTTCTGAGAGATGGGTTGTCTGAAGACATCGAAACATCTTCGGTAATTGCTTCATATTTTCATTATGAGATGGATATCCAATTTGTTGCTGTCTTTTTGTCTTGGTTTAATCATAGATGACTGTCAGCAGGTCAGGTGACCTGAACTGCTTGGCCAAGTAAAACAGTGTTGAAAGGTTTTGCATTGAACATAGTCATTACCTCCACGAGATATCCACAGACAGTTATCTTTGCTCAGTGGCAGCCAAGGTTGTCGGTTTTCCCTTCGCATTAACCACCACGTTTGTTATGCAACCGATTTCTCTCTTCCTCTCTTTCTCTCTCTCTCTCTCTCTCTCTCTCTCTCTCTCTCTCTCTCTCTCTCTCTCTCTCTCTCTTTTTCTCTTTCTTTCTCTCTTTCTGTCTCTCTTTGTCTTTCTCCCTCCTTTCTTTCTTCCACCCCCCTCTCTCTCTCTCTCTCTCTCTCTCTCTCTTTCTCTTTCTTTTTCTCTTTCTTTTTCTCTTTCTGTCTCTCTTTCTCTTTTGACTTTCTCCCTCTTTCTTTATTTTTTCCCCTCTCTCTCTCTTTCTCTCTTTCTCTTTCTTTTTCTCTTTCTTTCTCTCTTTCTGTCTCTCTTTGTCTTTCTCCCTTTCTTTCTTTCTTCCCCTCTCTCTCTCTCTCTCTCTCTCTCTTTCTCTTTCTTTTTCTCTTTCTTTTTCTCTTTCTGTCTCTCTTTCTCTTTTGACTTTCTCCCTCTTTCTTTATGTTTTTCCCTCTCTCTCTCTTTCTCTTTCTTTCTCTCTTTCTATCTCTTTTGTCTTTCTCTCTTTCTTTCTTTTTTCTCTCTCTCTCTCTCTGTCTTTTTGTCTTTTTACCCCTCTCGTTTAGCGAAGTACAATTCATTGTAACATTTTCTTACTTGTCATTAAAATCATTCTAAAACTGTGACAAGTTCAACAAAACAACCAAACCAATATCGTTTTCTGTTTCCAAAACGGAAGTAAATCAAAGCGGTGCTCTGTTTCGAGCAACAACATTTCTTGCGTCATCGCGTGACATCACAGACAGCCACCAGTAGGAAAAGGTCAGAGTTATAAAGCAGAATCTGATAGGCCAGACAGCAAAGTGCATAGGTCATTTGGAATGGAATAAATTCCACAGCACGCGATTGATGTCCTTATCAGAAATGTTTCACCACAGTAAACTTTTCACTGCTGCGACGGTCAGACTGTGGCCTCGAAATCACTCCCATAATTATGGCTCTTTAATATTAACTCTGCCGTGCTCCAGAAAGAAAGTTCAGTGGTTTATTTCTCTAAAGTCATCGAAAATTGTGACATTGACTGCATGACACCCACGCCCCCAGTGCACCGCAGATGAGCATGCGCACATGCCAAGGTTTTATTTTGTTGTGGTTGTTGTTTTGGCACGGCGGCTGAGCATGTGAAATGCCCATGATGCATGGGAAATTTCCGACGAAAGCAGAAATAAAATTCAAAATTTCACGGAAGCGCAAGGTCTTTGACGCCAACCGAAACAAACCAGTTGGTTTCTAAGTTGCCTCAGACTAGAATACGCGATGCCGATGCCGGGCTAGCGTTATCTGGTTCTGAGTGCAGAGTTAGCCATGTAGAGACACCGATACTCACTCATTGGACGATCATAACAGAACTAAATCATGCACAAATGAGATCGATATCACGCACCGGAAGTGTCAGTCCCCCAGGCCGAACCAAATTTATCATCCTGCATTGAGAAATCTCTCCTTTTTGTCTTCAGTCTTCTTGTTCTTCTAAATTTCCTTCTCTTCTGCTGTTGTCGTTGTTGACATGGTTGTCGATGTTATAGTTGTTATTGTTGCTGTTTTTTGTTGTTGTTGTTGTTGTGCTTTTCTTTGTTTTCTAGTTTTTCTCTTTTCTTCTTCCTTTTCCTCGCCGCCCACTCTGTATTCATTCGTTCCATTTTCTTGTCGTTTTTTATTGTCTCTTCTTACTGTATCTGCTTCTCTCTCCTGGCTAGTCATCTGCAAGTAGGTTTATTTTCTGTTTGGATGTTGCTGTTATTTATAGTTGTTTTAGCTGTTGTGTTGTATTTCTCACTGGGATATCATGTCATTTGTGTGTCTGATACTAGTTTTGATCTAAGTGAGCCAACAGAAATATATAACCTCTGGTTGACATGATAGATAGTTATTCTCAGCCTAGAGTTTACAACAACTAGATACAACCCGGCCATCATGAACAATTAATATTCGATCTAAAGAACAAATATAAAAAAAGGAATCGATCTTGCTGTGGGATGAGAGGGGTATCGGCATGATGCTCCGGGCAGATTTTGTGCGTGCGATTATCTAGAGAGAAAAAAAAAACGCCAAAGAATGGCATATTGTTTAATCGAATACTGCCAGAGGGACGTCCTTGCAAGGCGGATTTGGTTTTCAGTGGAGTTTGTTGAGGTGTAATTTTTGCCAATCCAGGGAAAGAGACACGCGCATAGCTGGAGAAATAGGCCAGGGCTGTGTATTGATCTTTGTCTTGGGTGCTGTAATGAGAAGGGCAGAATGTGACGTATCACTGGCGGAGACACAGGGATGAATGTGGGGTAACTAGCTTTGTGGGTGAGGAGGTGACGGGGTGAGGAGAGAGAGAGAGCCGAAAATAAACGGAAGGGTGGTCAGTGATGGGAAGGGAAAAGGTGTGTGAGGAAGGAAGGAAGGAAGGAAAGGAGAAAGGATAAATGAATGAATGACCTTCAAACAGTGGAAGTCGGCGCAGTCATTCCTCTAAATCAGGGGTGCTCAACCTTTATTGACATAGGATCTACTTTTACATTTCCCAGCCTTTGGAGATCTACCAGAAACAAAAAATAGAAGAAACCGAACCTATGCTGGTGTGCCTATCGGCACCATTCACTTTAACATACAACTAACACAAACCCGCCACATCCAAGAAAAACGACCCGCCAAAATACAAAGACAAATAAAAATATATATACCTCGCGGGTGTGTCCTACATTCATACCACGATCGACTGCCAAGCACTTGAAGATCGACCGGTAGATCGCGATCGACTATTAAGCACCCCTGCTCTAAGTGATCTTTGTTCTCAAGAATTATAATTCCCCCACCCCCCTCCCCGCCCCCCCCCCTCCCCAAATGCGGTAACTCGAAGTTTCACAATTGACTTTTGTGAGAGCGCCTGATTAGGTTAATACAAGGGAATTTGATCAATTTGATCCTTGTTTTTTTTTTATGAAGGTCAAAGATCTTGATAAAAATTGTCCAAAGTCAGCGGTTTCCCGGCTTAATTATCATCACTGACATTACTGAGGACGAAATGAGATAACATTTCAGTAGGCATTAGATCTAATTCTGTGTGTAAATAAACACACGGCAGCCAAGATGAAAGAGCCAGTTCTAGTTAATGAAAGTCGATGGTTTAGTTTATGAAATGAAAACATTACTTTTCTGATGAAGAGACCTGAAAAAATCATAGTGACTGGCGAACTCAACAGAAAAATTATACAGTTTCATTGTTACTTGAGTTGGCAAGCTGGTGTGTCTGCACTTGAGTGGTGCCACTTGGTTGCCAGGTTGAAATTTTAAGCCAAACAATGCTAGAAAAAAAAAGCCCCCAAAATACCACACAAATTTCAATATTATACTAACATCAGAAGAAAAAAAAAAAAACCAGACCAGGTTAATATCATCCTCTCCACTAGAACGAGTAGAACATTTGGCTTAAATCTTGTCAGTCGTGATTTCTTTTTGCTTTTCAAAGTATTTCTGGTGATGCAGTGAAATATTTTGCACCATTTTTGGAAAGCGATAGTTCTGCCCCGATTCTCACAATAGCATAGATGATTAAGCTGCACTTTGTTTTAAGTCTTAGTTTTAACGGGAGAAAATATGAGAAAACATGAGAAAATATCCTCTTAAGTACATCTTTGCTGACTGGGGTTATTAAGGCAAATAAAGACAAAGGTGGACAAGCTCTTCAAATGCTTCATGGTGCAGTAAATCAATCCAGAACCACAGCCTGTGCAGAAAGCCCTAAGGTGGGTGACCGTCTTAAAAAAAACCGTAGCAGCTTAAAAAATATAAACCACAGAAGCGAGTATCAACTGGACACTGACCTTTTGCCCTTGGCTCTTTCTTGCCAGTTAGCAGCAGAAATCTTGGCGTACATGTATGTAACTGACCAAAAACATATTTCCTCGATAGGACGTGCTTCAGAAAGGGCAGGGTATGTAGTTTTTGTGGAGATAATTTTAGTATGTATAAAAAATTTTAAAAGCCAGGACAAAAAAACACACAAAATGCCAAATGAATTTCCTAGCGCCAAGCACATTTTTAAAAAAGGTAGGCTAAATGATTTTTCTGACGCCAACCATATTTTTTTTAAAAAGCCAAATTTATGGAATTTGGCTTTAAGAGAGCCAATCTGGTAACCATGTTAAACATGTTTTGTCGACAGACTGGAGGTTTGAGAATGAAAACGGGGAGATCACTCTTCGCTCACAAACGCTCCACTGACAGAGACAAATTAAGGAATCATTGTAATCTCCCCTTGTTTGGGTGACTTCAATCACGTCGTTTAATCTCTCTCTTCTTTGGAAGTGTATCTCCGTACAACATGTTGTATGGATATGGACAGAGCATATCCGTACAACATGTTTACCAAAAAGCGCGACTGGTGAAGGTTTGCTGGAACAAAACTTGGTATGGTGTTCACGAATTTAAAGTGACAACACATGGAATAGTCAGATGGACCTGGGGGCGTGAGGGTCTAGTCAATTTGTATCAATGGGCGGTAGTCAGATTGACTAATCAGGCGAAAAGGGGCTGGGATAGGCATTGGTGATCGACGTACATTCAAATTAGCGCAGATCACGCAATCTCCGAGCAGAAGTCTGATTGTTTTGCTACTAAGCCGATTCATATTTTTAAAAACTATGCAAATTAACAAGTTCAGTAATATAGTGTTCCGGTGTGTGTTCTACGTCATCGAATTGTGTGCGTTGAACGGATATGCACAGTCCATATCCGTATAACATGTTGTACGGATATGCGCTTTCCTCTTCTTCTTTGGCCGTTCTATGTCCTCCCCCCTTCCTCACCATTATCTCGCCCTTCCATCCACTCTCACCCCCCCCCCCCACTTCCATATGTATGTCTTTCAAAAACCGGATTGACACAAGGACAATACACAAAACAAAGTTGTCTTACCAGACAGGCAAGGGATGATACACACACCTGTAGCTAAGAGACAGACAAGTTGCGTTAACCTTCCACTATAACAAAACATACAACCTGAAATGATTACTCATACACACTAATGAATAATTCCACTTTCACACTAATGAATAATTCCACTTTTATGCAGATTTTTTCTTTTTTTAAATCTTCCAGTAACATGGGGAATCGAATTTGATTGTAGAGAAAAAAAATACAAGGCAAACATTAGATTACAGTGAACATTTTCTGTTTTTTTACTTTTTAAAAAAAATTTTTATTTCTTATTTTAGCATATCAGCTGTACACAAACAATTAATGGCTTCAATGGAAGGAGGAAAATTCGCAATAATGATTATTATTTATTATTATTATTATTATTATTATTATTATTATTATTTTATATAGCGCATATCCATTTTTAAAATGTTCTATGCGCTTTACAGAAGAAACCTGTCAACCACAGAGCAGAATGGAGCGCCGGGGATGCGCTCAGCACACTACACTGCTTCTTTCTCTCTCCCTGTCTCGCTCACTCTCTGTCTCTCTATCTCCCTCTGTCTCAGAGCAAATTGTGACGCAGCCTGTTAGGCACAATTCACAATACAAATAATATTTGACTATTTATTAGTAATAATATATATTTAATAATGAATAATGAATTTTGTTGTTGCTGGTGGGGGGATGATATGGATAAATTTTAATCTATTAATTTCAATTTTGCCCGGGCGGCGGCCAGTTCGGCCTGCTCTTTACGATTTCCAACTGCCAAGGTGTCTTTAACGTGCGCAACGTGCACAAGGGCCCTCCGAATTTTTTCGTCCTTATAATGCATTACGCCCGTCTTCAGGGTGGGAAATGCTTGAACTAAACAATATAGGTGCTATAACTTGTGTAAGTTACCACCACATTATACAGTGCTATTAGCATTTTAACTAGCAAATGACTTTTTTTTTAGAAACTATCTGCCCCTATAATTACATAACATGAATAACACTGTATTGGGCCCGCATTTCAGTATACATGAATTTATTCATAATGTGTGATATCCTCCCCTTCCCACTCCCGACTTGGAAATGAGGAGAACGATCTTGTTATCTCATAACAAACAAACAAACAAACTGGTGTGAGTAATTCATTGTGCAATTTGCCCCATTTCCCCCCTCCCACACACACACCCATTTTCAAAAAAAAAATTATTTTCAAAAGTTATAGAATTAATTGTGTCAATTGTATCGCCTCATTGTTTTAAATTCAAGTTTCAGGCAAATGTTTAACAAGTTGTGAAAATGTAAAATACAATGATCTCGTGTGTGTGTGTGAGTGTGTCTGTATGTGTGTGTGTGCTCTCTCTCTCTCTCTCTCTCTCTCTCTCTCTCTCTCTCTCTCTCTCTCTCTCTCTCTCTCTCTCTCTCTCTCTCTCTCTCTCTCTCTCCTTTTGACAAGCCCACCGCACCGGAGATTATTAATTTGACACGTCGCGTTCAGTGTGGTGCGATTTCCCGGCCCAGAAATGGGTGCGCATCTATGAGATCTGTAGCAAGACCGTTAGGATAATAGAGGGAAACTGCCTAAATCAGGGAGGGGGGGGGGGTCTCAGAGAAAGAGAGAAGGGGTGGGGAGAGGTAGGAGCACAGGTTTACCCCGGGTGATGCTGGGTACCTCATCTAGTTGGAGTTGCACCAAACTGAACGCTTGCAATAGCTGGGATTTTTGCAGGTCGTGCTCACTTTAGTGTGCTCCTCAGTTCTCCCTATGCGTCACAGACTAATAAATTAACCAGACTGGAAACACGAGCTTCGGGCTGTGTCATTTTTTTACGGAATTTCCCGAGCGGCGGCCGTATAACTAACATGGCCGCCGCTCGGGAAAATCCGATTCTAGTTCTATCGGCAGTAGAAATTTCTTTTTATTTGTCAAGATTGGTTGTACATGTATTAATTTCCTGGTGCGGAACCAAACTTCCGCGTTCAGTAGGCGCGTCAAAATGGTATCATTCAAAATTGTAGCTAAGCTGAAGCGTCGGTCGTTACCGCAAACCCATAATGGCGGATGGTTCATGACCTTTGGCTGTTTTGTGACGTCACACAATGGGATCATCCAGTCTGGGTATTTTATTAGTCTGTGGTTCTCCCTATGTGTAGACTGTTTATGATTAGGCCACAAATCTGTTCAGACTAACACACAAACAGACCAGCTGACTGACTCTGGGTACATCTTCCTCAACTCATAGGTCGTTCCCGTGGGAAAAATGAACAGCTCTGCACATTGGACACGGCTGTTGCGCTTGTATAAAGGACATACAGACAGAGAGACAGATAGGCAAACAGACAGACACACAGACAGAGAGGCAGACAATTCAGCTGTAATTTCATAATTATACTCTACCTAATGGGAGAGGGTGGAGGAGATCAATCAGCGACACAAATACAAAGCAAAGTCTCCACCATTTCAAATCTCCAAATCTAGAAAACAACTTTCTGCGGGTTAAAGGAAGGGACCTTCAAATGTTTCACGCCAGTCTGAGCTGTGTGAGAGCTGATGGGTCTTGCTAAAAACCGCAAGAGTTTGTTTTTTGGTGTACCCTACATTGTAATAGTCTCTAATTATTTCATTAGATGTATTTACACAGTCAAGTGAACTCTATACCTGGTTTTGATACAGATTTTCAGACTGTGGTGTGCAAAACTGCGCAATTGAAGAGTGTTTTTTCCAAATCTGGGTAAGTCTAATTTTGCATGAGTTATTGCCCGTTTCAGTTGATCATTTGAATTAGTGTAAGACGCGGTGTAAATGTTTATTCAGAACTTGCTACATCCGGTGTAAGTGTTCATTTAGAACTTGCTATGTCCGGTGTAAGTGTTCATTTAGAACTTGCTATGTCCGGTGTAAGTGTTCATTCAGAACTTGCTATGTCCGGTGTAAGTGTTCATTTAAAACTTGCTATGTCCGGTGTAAGTGTTCATTCAGAACTTGCTATGTCCGGTGTAAGTGTTCATTTAGAACTTGCTATGTCCGGTGTAAGTGTTCATTTAGAACTTGCTATGTCCGGTGTAAGTGTTCATTTAGAACTTGCTATGTCCGGTGTAAGTGTTCATTTAGAACTTGCTATGTCCGGTGTAAGTGTTCATGTAGAACTTGCTATGTCCGGTGTAGGTGTTCATTTAGAACTTGCTATGTCCGGTGTAAGTGTTCATTTAGAACTTGCTATGTCCGGTGTAAGTGTTCATGTAGAACTTGCTATGTCCGGTGTAGGTGTTCATTTAGAACTTACTATGTCCGGTGTAAGTGTTCATTTAGAACTTGCTATGTCCGGTCTTTTTCCCAAGTTTTAACTGAACATGTTCTGGTTGTAATTGAACACTTACACCAGGTCTTACAGTATTTTTGAATGACTATCTGAAAGGAGCCATAACTCATACAAAATTTGACTTACCCAGATTTGGGAAAATCTTCTTCAATCATTATTTAATTTTTTTTTAAATTTAAAAACTGGTTTCGGAAAAAGCTTTGGTGCTAAATTAGGAATGTGCCTAAAAAATTAACGAAAACCGAAAAAAGTTCTCCGTTTCTTGTTCCAAGAGCGGTGAGCTGAAACTCCTCAGGTGGAGTGAGACAGATGACGATCTCCAGAGGAAGAGCGGATTCTTTCATTAGATGTTTCAGCCATTAACTTCCTGATAACTTCTAGAACCCCCGGCCACACAGAGTTCATGACTTCCTGACATGTTCTAGAAGCCCCGGCCACGCAGAGTTCATGACTTCCTGACATGTTCTAGAAGCCCCGGCCACGAAGAGTTCATGACTTCCTGACATGTTCTAGAAGCCCCGGCCACGCAGAGTTCATGACTTCCTGACATGTTCTAGAAGCCCCGGCCACGCAGAGTTCATGACTTCCTGACATGTTCTAGAAGCCCCGGCCACGCAGAGTTCATGACTTCCTGACATGTTCTAGAAGCCCCGGCCACGCAGAGTTCATGACTTCCTGACATGTTCTAGAAGCCCCGGCCACGCAGAGTTCATGACTTCCTGACATGTTCTAGAACCCCCGGCCACGCAGAGTTCATGACTTCCTGACATGTTCTAGAACCCCCGGCCACGCAGAGTTCATGACTTCCTGACATGTTCTAGAAGCCCCGGCCACGCAGAGTTCATGACTTCCTGACATGTTCTAGAAGCCCCGGCCACGCAGAGTTCATGACTTCCTGACATGTTCTAGAAGCCCCGGCCACGCAGAGTTCATGACTTCCTGACATGTTCTAGAAGCCCCGGCCACGCAGAGTTCATGACTTCCTGACATGTTCTAGAAGCCCCGGCCACGCAGAGTTCATTACTTCCTGACATGTTCTAGAAGCCCCGGCCACGCAGAGTTCATGACTTCCTGACATGTTCTAGAAGCCCCGGCCACGCAGAGTTCATGACTTCCTGACATGTTCTAGAAGCCCCGGCCACGCAGAGTTCATGACTTCCTGACATGTTCTAGAAGCCCCGGCCACGCAGAGTTCATGACTTCCTGACATGTTCTAGAAGCCCCGGCCACGCAGAGTTCATGACTTCCTGACATGTTCTAGAAGCCCCAGCCACGCAGAGTTCATGACTTCCTGACATGTTCTAGAAGCCCCGGCCACGCAGAGTTCATGACTTCCTGACATGTTCTAGAAGCCCCGGCCACGCAGAGTTCATGACTTCCTGACATGTTCTAGAAGCCCCGGCCACGCAGAGTTCATGACTTCCTGACATGTTCTAGAAGCCCCGGCCACGCAGAGTTCATGACTTCCTGACATGTTCTAGAAGCCCCGGCCACGCAGAGTTCATGACTTCCTGACATGTTCTAGAAGCCCCGGCCACGCAGAGTTCATGACTTCCTGACATGTTCTAGAAGCCCCGGCCACGCAGAGTTCATGACTTCCTGACATGTTCTAGAAGCCCCGGCCACGCAGAGTTCCTGACATGTTCTAGAAGCCCCGGCCACGCAGAGTTCCTGACATGTTCTAGAAGCCCCGGCCACGCAGAGTTCCTGACATGTTCTAGAAGCCCCGGCCACGCAGAGTTCCTGACATGTTCTAGAAGCCCCGGCCACGCAGAGTTCCTGACATGTTCTAGAAGCCCCGGCCACGCAGAGTTCCTGACATGTTCTAGAAGCCCCGGCCACGCAGAGTTCCTGACATGTTCTAGAAGCCCCGGCCACGCAGAGTTCATGACATGTTCTAGAAGCCCCGGCCACGCAGAGTTCCTGACATGTTCTAGAAGCCCCGGCCACGCAGAGTTCCTGACATGTTCTAGAAGCCCCGGCCACGCAGAGTTCCTGACATGTTCTAGAAGCCCCGGCCACGCAGAGTTCCTGACATGTTCTAGAAGCCCCGGCCACGCAGAGTTCATGACATGTTCTAGAAGCCCCGGCCACGCAGAGTTCATGACATGTTCTAGAAGCCCCGGCCACGCAGAGTTCATGACATGTTCTAGAAGCCCCGGCCACGCAGAGTTCCTGACATGTTCTAGAAGCCCCGGCCACGCAGAGTTCATGACATGTTCTAGAAGCCCCGGCCACGCAGAGTTCCTGACATGTTCTAGAAGCCCCGGCCACGCAGAGTTCCTGACATGTTCTAGAAGCCCCGGCCACGCAGAGTTCATGACATGTTCTAGAAGCCCCGGCCACGCAGAGTTCCTGACATGTTCTAGAAGCCCCGGCCACGCAGAGTTCATGACATGTTCTAGAAGCCCCGGCCACGCAGAGTTCCTGACATGTTCTAGAAGCCCCGGCCACGCAGAGTTCCTGACATGTTCTAGAAGCCCCGGCCACGCAGAGTTCCTGACATGTTCTAGAAGCCCCGGCCACGCAGAGTTCCTGACATGTTCTAGAAGCCCCGGCCACGCAGAGTTCCTGACATGTTCTAGAAGCCCCGGCCACGCAGAGTTCATGACATGTTCTAGAAGCCCCGGCCACGCAGAGTTCCTGACATGTTCTAGAAGCCCCGGCCACGCAGAGTTCATGACATGTTCTAGAAGCCCCGGCCACGCAGAGTTCATGACATGTTCTAGAAGCCCCGGCCACGCAGAGTTCATGACATGTTCTAGAAGCCCCGGCCACGCAGAGTTCATGACATGTTCTAGAAGCCCCGGCGACTCTCAGCTTTCGTCAATCACCGTTTTTTTTTTTTTCGTCGGCAAGTTTTTCTTTGGGAATTTGAGAAATGCAAACGTTCTTCTCTTGTTATTCTCATTTAAGTTCAGTTTGTCTCCCACACTTTAACTTTGCATCTTCCACAGTTGACGGTCAGCTTGGAACTGCAGGCAGTTTTCTTGTGAATATTAGCACAATTCTTTAACCCACGACGATTGTCTTTAGAAAACCTCGGGGAAAAGCCCAGGGGCCAGGATTTCTGTCATGAGATACGCCGACGTTCATTTGCCTGCCAATAAGCGATGTGACGATTTAGGGGAGATAGTTTGTTAATTAGAGAAATGATGTGTTTGCTTGGGGGGGGGGGGGGGGGACCATTGGTGGCCACGTTAATGACAAGGCTGAATTGCCTCATTAGGCCGGCAACTGACGCGTAACCATGGCAACCTGTAGGTAACAGTGCCGCCATTCTCTGCCGGAGAGTGTCAGTAATGGCTACAGAAAGTCGGGTTTACAAGATGTCTTTTCTTCTTTTCTTGATTACAGAAAAGTTTCTATTCTATTATCATGCTTGTTAGCGTCCCCTGAGAGGATGGCTTGGGGCGTATGGGAAGGATAAATCAGACTGGCTAGATTGTTAGTTCCATGTTTATAACTTTACCTGCGCAGAACATACATTGCTTTGTTTTGAGAAAGGAACTGTCATATAGGTAGAATGCGCATATCCGCCATCTTGTCTGTCCGGACCCACGCTTCAACATGGCGAAGGTGGCATTGATTTTGATTCGTTAATTGATTTGCACTGTGAGCACTTAAGGCGTCGCGAACCAATTGGCGGCGAGTTTAAAAAAAAAACACTACAGTAAACAATGACACGTGTGTTCACGCACATGGGAGACGTTCGGTCAGTTCTTTCACTCCCCTTCCTTTGTTTACACGGATGGTAGGGAATCTGACCAGCTTGGATCCATCCTTTCCATCACTGTCATAACCGTCAACTGCAATGCAACTGGCAGGCATTTCAACCGCTTTTTTTTTAAATCTCGAAGTTACATTCGTCAGCCGATCCATCCGCCATGTTGTTTGGCGGAAGAACAAAACAAAAACACTCTGTGACGTCATGCGTATTCTACCTACAGAACAGTTCACGTGTTTGTTTTCTGTTGAAATGGCCTTTAAAGTCACGTTTACGTAACTGAGTTACACATTGGCTATGGAAGATACGACAGAGCAGGGAGGGGAATGAGATGGTGTTAGGGGCTCATCCACGATGACCAATTATTGGCGTTCGACCATTCTGACCGAGGTGAAACTACATTATATCGTTATGTGTTTGTGCTGAAATCAGCACCCGGCCACATTTTGGAGTGAACTCAAATTATATTCTAGCCCAGTTAGTTCAGGAATTGGCGTAACTGTTAGATGTGCTCGCTGAGCGCAAAGTGGAAAGGTTCGCTGTCCATAATGCAGAGGGAAAAGTGCAAGCCTAGAAAACTGATGTTGGGCGTGTGTAAAATGAGATGTTAGTGACTGTAAATTGTTGATAAAAGTAAAGTTTGGTTGCTGTTGTTGTTGTTATTATTTTAGTTGCTGTTGCATTTATTCTTCTTCTTGTTGTTGTATTAGCTGTTGTTGTTTCTGTTGTTGTTGTTTGGTTCTCACTCTTATTGTCGTTGTTGCTGTTATTGTTGGCGATGCTGCTGTGGTTTCAGTAGTAGCTCAAAGTCTGACGTTATCATCTGCTTGGACGGTATACATGCACTTTCCATGGACTGTTGGTCTCGTATGCAAATTGAGTTCATTTGGTGAAAATAAAAGTCAGGTAAATTTACAGTACCGGTTGTCGAGATTAGATGACATACAGAATCTAAATGTAAAGAATTAAAATGCAGTTTGTGCTGACCTTTCAAATTTTTTTTTCAAATCTTTTTTTTTGGGGGGGGGGGGGGGTGTCTTGTATCAGAAACTCCGAAGTTTCATGCACCCGGTCGATTTACTCATAACCGCTTGACAAGGCATGAGAACTTCGAAATAAAAATATTTACTTGTGGGACTGAAGAATCTCTGAAAATGAAGACCTTCCTCTCGGACATATTTCTAAGACTACAGATCACCAACGAGCCAGTCTGTGACATCCTCGAAAATTCTGTCTTACCTCTTTCCCCTCTATCAATGGCCAATGCCCCCCCCCCCACCTCCCAAACTTCGTGCCACCTCCAGAGCGAGAAGTGTGGTGGGAAGATAACCCCTCTAGCTACAAGTTCCCCATGTCTAATGACTGGCCCCCCTGGACTTTCCGGTGAGTCCAAGGTGATTGTCCTCCCCTGGCATCGATACTGACCCCTCACTGTCGCCCGCAGCATGACTTCCTGGTCACGTGGTGTCTCATCCCCGCGCTGAGCAGCCTGGACTTTCATTGTGCTGAACGGAATGTCGGAATACCAGCGGAAGCGTCTTAACCGGAAAATGTGCAGTACCAGGGCTGTGGCGTCTCATTATAACTGTCCGAAACTACCAAAAGAAAATAAAGTCTCCAAGTCTAGTCTGTGAATATTAATTTGTAGTTTGTAGTTGTGTTTTGTATACCTCTTTACTCCCATTTGGGAAATTTGCCTTTGTGTCACTGCAGCCCAGTTACAACTGGAGTAGGCACGACTTCGCCACAGTGCAGCACCGGTCGGCGCTTTGTTTCTTTGGGGGGGGGGGGGGTAGGATGAGGGGGAGGGAGTGGTATGGATGCGTTTTATTTAATTTTTGCCTGGGTAGCACTTTTTTTGTCTTCGATGTTTTTTTTCTGTTTGTTTGTTTTCTTAAATGCCCAACTGCCAAATATCTGTTTTCATGGTCATGCAGCAACAATATTCCACTCCACCCTCCCCCCCCCCCCCGTGACCTCATGATTATCCTGTGGGCTAGCGTGTACCTTTTAGTCCACTCTTCCCCCCCCCCCATCTGTCCGTCAGTCAGTCAGACAGTTCGTCAGTCAGTTAGTCAGTCAGACCATCAATCAGACAGTAGGTCAGTCAGTCAATCAGTCAGTCAGTTGAAGTTGGTTTGCCTTCCTCACTCTCTTTCATTCTGTATCCTAGCATGAAGCAGGCACCGGATGCGTGATTTTTTTTTCGTACTCACTTTACCAAATTCAGGAGCGTGGCAGCAACAGCTCCAAAATATTGCAGGGATTTTCGAGGACGTTCAGAGTCATTTTAGGGTTAGAGCTAGGGTTAGGCTGCACAGTCCAGAGATTGCAGCACCCATGGCAGTGTTCGGTAGGACGAGAAATCCCTTAGCCGATGACCTGTGTTTGGGGGTCTGTTGCTGCCCCGCTCCTGAATTTGGTAAAGTAAGTACGAAAAAAATATCACGCGCCCCGGATACCAGAGCCACGAGTACTTTACGAGCTACATGTTGTTTGTGATTGGATGGTAGTTCACCAACATGGGATGTCGCAAATAGTAGCGTCATTCTTTCTTTTTTTTTTTTGTCCTACTGTACCGTCACGGCGTTGGGTTTCACCAAGCTGAGAAATCAACAACTCAAGAAACCATTATTTTGTAAATCCCATTCAATTCCATTGCCAACGTTGCCTGCAAACCAACCTTTAACCGCTGGAATTAGACAACCTCAAAGACGGTATTTCGTAAACTACAGTGGCCAAGAATTTGGAATTTCCTGTCTAACACAACCATGAAGTTTAGATTATATAAATACTGTCAAGTCGGGCCAATCGTGGTTTCCTAAGGTCAGTACCATCTCTCTATTTTTGTAACAGTTCCATGATTTTTTTTTAGCCCCAACCCCAAACAAGTTGTATGTGTGTGTGCAGAGAAAGAGAGTTATTTAAGAGACACTTAACGATAATAAACAATAATTAGTTTTCCAGTTGCCAGGCATGAAATGCTGGTAGCGGCAGAGGTTAATGAATAATAAGCATAAATTTAATTAGTTTAGCCGGGGTTCATGAGTTTCCGAAATGCAACCAGTTCTGTAAGAATTCTGAGCACTTTTTCTGTTTCGCCCATACATCCAAGAATAATTACATATGGCCTACAGAACCACCGGCTTAATGAAAACGATTCCCTACTGGACCTCCAGTAAGAGTGTTCTCGGCGGCCTCGTGGGACATCCTGGCACGAAACTTGGCGAAATACCCTGGCCTGACCCTTTGGACTGACTTGGGCAAACACACCACAAAACTGTAGCGTCTCTACTTGGTGTAGAGATGACCTGAGAAGCAATTACGCCTTGGTTGTCCTATTGTTCCCTGGGTCTTAAACTTTGGTAAGTGGCCCTTAAAACAAAGTCTTCAAGACGCGGTTCATTGAGGTGCAGGTGCCAAGGGCAGGGATACTTCGAAAACAAAGATGTCAACACGGAGCACTTGAAAAAAAGGAGGGGGTGGTAACGACAGTTATGGTACTACATGTATGTTGGTAACATACGAGCATTCGCTTTGGGAGAAATGGAACTTCGTGTTTGTAATGCTAAGTCTATAGGTAGAATGCGCATATCCACCATCTTGTCTGTCCGGACCCACCTAAGGCGTCGCGAACCAATCGGCGGCGAGTTCACAACTGTAAACAATGACACGTGTGTATACGCACATGGGAGACGTTCTGTCAATTCTTTCACTTCCTTTCTCTTGTTTACACGGATGGTAGGGAATCGGACCAGTTTGGATACATCCTTTCCACCCCTGTCACAACAGTCAACTGCAATGCAACCAGCAGGCATTTTAACTGCTTAGACACATCTGGAAGTTACACTCATCAGCTGATCCACCGGCCATCTTGTTTAGCGGAAGTACAAAACAAAAACTCTGTGAAGTCATGCGTATTTTACGTATCGGGAATGCCTAGCTGAGTATTTTGATGATGTCACAAACCTGACTTTCTGGACATGATTTGTGGAGACTGGGGATGAATGGGAAATGCCTTTGCTGTGTCTTGTTTTGCTTGTTGTTGTATTTGTCTTCGTGACAGAAGCCCGAACTATTGCAAATGTATCAGTCAGGTAAGTGTGCAGCAGCCCGTTCTTTAAATGTGACCAGAAGATGTCAGCGTCACACCGCCCCCAACCCCCGCCCGCACCACCACCGAAATTGAAAGTTACTAGGCCACGTTGTTTTGTTGCACAAGCAAACAAGTCAGTCCACCCCCACCCCCCCCCACCCCCCAACCAAACCAACTGCCAGCCCACCCACCCCCATCCCACCTCCCCACCCCCCCCCCCAAAAAAAACCCTCGCAAATGTGCATGCGCCGCTGTCGTGCGCTGAGGGGCGGGAATGCCGTGCGGTCAAGAAAACAATTTTGACTAACGTAAGTGAAACTAACTGGTCTATCAGAATAGAAAGTCGCAAGTGCAGAAAAGCACAGGGGATGTTGAGGAGAATTTATGTGTCATTATCTCGTGTGGACGTCGGATAAATGACAGTTTTAGAATCGCTGGAACTCCAGGTCAGCCTTCAGAACCTAACACCGATAACGCACACTAGTTGAAAAATTTCAGATAATCGTCGGTACCAGGGACATAGAACTACAATTAAAATTAATTTGAGCTTGCTTGGGGGGGGGGGGGGGGATGGAGATTTATAATCAAGGGAGGAGCGGTGTTCTGAGATATCCTAGATTATCCGGGCGGGATTAGAATAGGATAAGGGATATTCCAGGGTGCCACGCCGGTCATTTCAGTTCTCATTAAAAATTCTGTTCATGCATTAAAGACAAGAAATGAGGGATTATACAGGATTATGTTGGCAAGTCGCTGTCATAAAGGTAGTGCTTGGCACAGTCTAGGGATAAACCAGACGGGACATTCCCCATTGTGTGACGTCACGAAACATCGCTCTAGCGTGACCCCTACTGCGGGTCAAATTCATCCACTGCTAGCCTTCCGCCATCTTGGAAATACGGTAGGCTAATCTATGGCATAGGCGATCTACGAGTTTGCCTATGGCATACAGTGTTTGGAAATCGTGTTTTTATGCATCTTTTGCATAAACTAAATGTTAATTACTATGATAAAGGTCGAGAACGTATCTGTTTTAGCGTTTTAATACGTTTAGTTCCTATTCATCTAGACTTTAGCTGTAAGTTTAGCTGAAGTGAAAACTCCATGCTATTTATTGCTGCCACATCCATCCCATGAACTAGTGCATCAACACAAAATGCAAGTCAAGACGAAGAGGAGGGGGGGGGGGTAGAAGCAGAAGAAGAAAAAGAAGTAGGAGTAGTCGTAACAGTACCGTAGTAGTAGTAGTAACAGTACCGTAGTAGTAGTAGTAACAGTACCGTAGTAGTAGTAGTAACAGTACCGTAGTAGTAGTAGTAACAGTACCGTAGTAGTAGTAGTAACAGTACCGTAGTAGTAGTAGTAACAGTACCGTAGTAGTAGTAGTAACAGTACCGTAGTAGTAGTAGTAACAGTACCGTAGTAGTGGTAGTAGTAACAGTACCGTAGTAGTAGTAGTAACAGTACCGTAGTAGTAGTAGTAGTAGTAACAGTACCGTAGTAGTAGTAGTAGTAACAGTACCGTAGTAGTAGTAGTAGTAACAGTACCGTAGTAGTAGTAGTAGTAACAATACCGCAGTAGTAGTAGTAGTAGTAACAGTACCGTAGTAGTAGTAGTAGTAGTAGTAGTAACAGTACCGTAGTAGTAGTAGTAGTAGTAGTAGTAACAGTACCGTAGTAGTAGTAGTAGTAACAGTACCGTAGTAGTAGTAGTAGTAATAACAGTACCGTAGTAGTAGTAGTAGTAACAGTACCGTAGTAGTAGTAGTAGTAGTAACAGTGCCGTAGTAGTAGTAGTAGTAGTAACAGTACCGTAGTAGTAGTAGTAGTTGCTATAGTAATAGTAGTATAGTTTGTTTGTGTTTGAAGAAAAGCGCGTTGACACGGTAACAGATCTATTGTGCGTGTAAAAGTAAGTCGACAGACAGAATTTATACGAATGATAGGAAAGAAGGAGGGCCCGCCAGAGGCGTCCGTGGTGGTAACAGTACAAGAAGAATTGGGGGAAGAAGAATAAGAAGAAGAAAAGGAAGAAGAAGCAGCAGCAGAAGAGATGGAGGAAGTCTGTGGAGACAAAAGTGCAGTTTACTGTTACAAGAGAAGGAAGAAAATGTTACTACACAACACACTGCAGAAGTAACCACTCAAAGCTTGATGAGAAATGGCAATTTCAGAGATGAAAGAA
>OZ007567.1:113151293-113158793 GCA_963931925.1 Onchidella celtica | reverse complement strand
AGAGGCATCATGATTTTCACAAAAGGACAGAAAGATCAAATGTGAGTGTGCATGAGAAAACCCGGCATAAGTCGCAAACATGACATTTTGAGTTCTGTACATATAATAAAAGACAAGACATTTCTGATAAATTGAAGTCAGTGACCCCCCTAAAACAAAATTTTGAGAAAACGGCATTTAATCCTATAAGTGGCAATAGCTAATTGACCAAGTAATATTGGAGTGATTGCTGTTAGGAGACCGTAGTCTAATAACTAAGCCATTATAGAGATCATACTGAGCAGTGTTCACTGCTCATCTACAGTTTACCCTGTAACATGCCACGGCCCCCTAAACAACAGCCAAGTCGGAAGTTTTTGGATCTTGTTAGGAGACCGTAGTCTAATTACAAAGCCGCTATAGAGATCATAGTGAGTAGTGTTCACTGCTCGTCTACAGTTTACTCTGTAACATGCCACGGTCCCCTAAACAACAGCCAAGTTGGAAATTTGTGTCGGACCCATATTTTCACTTCAAAGCCGTTTTTCTCAAAATCAGCTCTGTCGACTTATTGTGGGTTTTCTCATGCACACTCACAATTGGTTATTATTAACGCATTTTCCATGTTTTTTTGGGTGGAAACAGGAAACATATCAATGTGAATTCAAGCAAAGGTCAGAAAATGCCAGTGATAAACATTCAGATTTAACCAAATTTCAGCCTGCCAAAATCTCCTCAGATCTAGCATGATTCCTTTCCCACCGGCCAACACTGCAATAAATCTATTTAATGAAATTAAGAAAAAAACTCGCGGGAATTTCAGCAAGACAAAGATCTAGTACAGCGCCGCCTTACACAGCTCGGATTGGTGTGAAATGTTGAAAGTGCCTTTCTTTTGATCCGTGGAAGGTTCTTCTTTTCGATTTAGAGATTTTAAATGGTGGGGAAGTATTCTTTGTTTAGTTTGCTTTGTGTCGCTGATTGATGCCACCCCCTCCCCCCCCCCCCCGCCAATCCTTTGTTTCGTGAAGACTCACGACGCCATCATCATCTGCGATTGTTTAGAATTTGGGAGACGCTTACACTGAGTGGACATGACTTCGTACATACAGTCATGAACTTCTAACACTAGGCCTACGTTCACTGTCCTTCGTCAGCTAATATAATACATATACCAATCGATAGTTGATACGGGCAAGGGAAATTGGAGGGGGGGGGGGGCATGCCGAATGGGATGAAGATGGCTGACTGGTATTGGCCGGCATGATAATATTTATTCAGAGAGGTAAGTGTGGGGGGTGCGGGGGGGGGGGGAGAGGAGACCACAAGATTTTATCGCGGGTGATGCCGGGTATTTCACATTTCACCCAGTAGAGATCTAAACCTTTGAATTTGAATCTGGGTACACCGGCGTGTCAGCACGATAAAAACCACTTTACGACTTGCACCGTTTTTGTTTGTTTTTTTTCGTTATCATAGATAAAAACGTATATCTGACCTTGTACTCATGGCAGACCTGCGGTAGCTTATCGAACCAGGGTTTTGCACAATCTTGGCCGGACTGATCACGATAATCCAGATCTTATTTCGGAGAGGGACCATAAAGTTCAAAGCTTGTCACCGACAGACAAAGAACGCTTTCAAGTTGACGTTTCAAAACAGAAATAACTCTCGCTGGGAGGTCAATAAAGATACTCGACAACTTCAAACGAGGGCAGTCGTCTGTTATAGATCCATTCTTCGAAACACACGTCTGGAGTAGAATTGGGGCATTTGATACAACTATTCGAATATTCGAATATGCTACCTGTGTCGGATAATATTCATTCGAATAATTTTAAAATGAATGCTGTTGCAGTATGTCCACCAAGTCTTTTGGGTTATGGGTACGTATTTTAACGCCTTTTGTGGCTCCAGAGCCAAAGAGTTCCTCCCGAAATACTCGTAACAACAGCCTGAAGTAATTATTCTTTCAGATTTTCTTTTTGGTTTCCTCCTGTTTTTTGGTGAAAAGGTTAAAGGGCAGGGTTAGGGATTCGATAAGATTTAGGGTTGAGGATAAGGACGGGATTAGGGATAGGTATGCATGCGCACTCGCCCCTAGGGAAAGACACTTGGAGTGCGTATGTACTTATAACAAGAGCCTTTTGAAACTATTCCCACTCAGGTCTGCGTTCCTGTTTTGTTGTTGTTGTTCATAGGCAGTCAGTTGGGATCACAGACTAATAAATTAACCAGACTGGAAACACGAGCTTCGGGCTGTGTCGTTTTTTACGGAATTTCCCGAGCGGCGGCCGTATAACCAACAAGGCCGCCGCGCGGGAAATTCCGATTCTAGTTCTATCTGCAGTAGAAATTTCTTTTTATTTGTCAAGATTGGTTGTACATATATTAATTTCTTGGTGCGGAACCAAACTTCCACGTTCAGTAAGCGCGTCAAAATGGTATCATTCAAAATTGTAGCTATGCTGAAGCGTCGGTCGTTACCGTAAACCTAATGTGGCGGATGGTTCATAACCTTTCGCTGTTTTGTGACGTCACACAATGGGATCATCCAGTCTGGGTATTTTATTAGTCTGTGGGGTGGGGATACAGTTTGGAAATTTCACATATCCGTCTAAAAAAAAACCACCTAGTTACAAAGATGGTCATCCAATAGCCTGAATTTTTTTAAAGGAGTGGAAGGGGGGGGGGGCGGCAAGGAATACAATATTTGGTTTTGTCTCAATCGCGCGAAGTCGCTCATGGAGTTGCAACTTGTATGGAAATGCTCTGATATTCGACAAGACCCGCCGATCGGCGTTGCACTGTGGCGGCGACGTGCCTATTCCAGTTATAACTTGGCTGCAATGACACTCAGGCAAATTTCCCAAATGGGATTAAAGAGGTATACAATATACAAAAATACAAATACAAAATACTGTGGACTATTCAAATAATGAACGAATATTCGATATCGTGTTCGAATAATACAATTTGCTATTCGAGCCAACACTAGACTGGAGAACTCCAAAATGTTAAAATTAAAAGAAAAGAAACGCCCGACTCTTTGGTCTTCCAGTGAGAGGAGTCAGTCCACAAATCTTCTTGTCAATTCAGACGAACAATTTCTTTGTTCTGCCGGGCGCAAGAAATCCTTTCACTGTGTCTTTGTTGACTTTTTGAAATCTGAAGTCGTTTTTTCTTTGTCCGCTCTCTGCTTGCTATTGTAGATCTCCTCATCTGAGACTGTCGCGCGGATGATAGAAGTTATATTTGCTGTTTTGGTTTCGTTTTGTTTTGGTTTTTTTGTCCGTCTTGTCCTGCATAAATTTTTTGTTAGTCACAGAAAAGACTGACATGGTCCGACATCTTGCCTGTATATATTGCGAATGCGAAGTGGTTATTTTCAAGGTATGCCTTGGAACTAACGCCAGCGTTATTTTCAAGGCATGTTTCATTGACCAATCAGAAGCTGTTTCAGTATTAAGGTAGGTGACGTTTATGCATCCTATTCCGATTTTATATCCAAGTTGGAAAAATATAAATCTGAAACCTGGAGTTAGTTTCAAGGTATGCCTTGTAAATAACGGCTTGCTTGGCTAATCAGGCGAAAAGGGGCTGGGGTAGCCACTGGCAATCGATGTACACACAAGTAGGTATGCCTTGAAAATATTGCTGGAGTTAGTTTCAAGGTATGCCTTGTAAATAACGGCTTGCATTATGAATGTGTTTGGGGGAGTGGGGGGGGGGGGGGAAATTAAGGGGTTGTGAACGGTACCAACAGTTATTTCCTTTCATGCTCTGCAGCGGCAAGCGTGATTTTTTCCGTACGAGCTTTGGCAAATTCAGGAGCGGGGCAGCAGCAGACCCCCAAACACAGGTCATCGGCTAAGGGATTTCTCGTCCTGGCCAACACTGCCATGGGTGCTGCAATCTCTGGACTGTGCATGATTTGACCCTGAACGTCACCGAAAATCCCTGGGATGTGTTGGAGCTGTCCTGTGTTTGGAGGTGTGTTGCTGCCCCGCTTCTGAATTTGCTAAAGTTCGTACGGAAAAAAAAAATCACGCAAGCTGTCGACTACCGTTCGCCTCGCCCCCTCCCCCCACCCCCCCCCCCCCACCCTACCACTTTGCGCCGTGACGATCACATGTTGTCCGCTCCTGTCTACCTTTCAGTACGCGGAGGGCAACCCCTGTTATCCTTCTTTAGCTGAGTGTGTATCCCGCTCGGATGCAAGTGTTAAGCGTTGTCGGAATTTTAGTTTGCTCTTTTTATTGATGCCAAGATGTGTCAAAAACTATTCAGCCTGTCAAAATTAATGATGTTTTAGAAATACCCGAAATGGCACACAGTTGGCTACCTTCGCACCTGTTTGTTCAAACTCCACTTTTTGGAGAAATTCCACGTTTCGCGGCTTTAATTTTATGGTAAGGAATGAGAATAAATCGTAATTGTGAAACAGTTTGATAAATGCCGTAAAGCATTTTAAACAAGTGTCAATATGTCTATTTGTTATACCTATTCCATATAGGAAAAAAATCACCAGTTGGTCAGAAAATGGAGAGAGAACACACAAGAATTGAGGTGGTTTTATACAAGGAAATGCCTCGGCTTCCTGCCCTGCGTATACAGGGATGACCCGCTTCAGTGCGGTGCGGCCTATTAAAGTTAATGGCATGTGCAGGCCTGTACTATGATCAAAGCCAACAAAGTCATGAAGTGTTAGGAACTGATATCTATGTGCCTGAATTTTGCATATCATGTTTTTTGTTTCAGGTGGTCGCTGTCGCTGCGCGTGTTGCTTTTGTTGTTGTTGTTGTTGTTGTTGTTGTTGTTGTTGTTTGTTGCTGCTGTTACTGCGGTAACTACCGTCGGTAAAGTATCTCAGGCCCCAAAATAATGCAGACTGGGTGCAATATTCATTCGTCACCATTGCAGTGTGCACAAAAGACAGTTATTCATCTGAGGCCAACAGAGTGTGTAGATAGTTGGTTTAGATAATTAGATAACATTATTGTCTGAATTTTCGTTGTCTAATTAAACACACGTTACACAAGTGGCCTATGTTACTGACACAACCGCCATGTTGTCCTTGTCTCGGGCTATCCATAAAGTACATATGTACGGAGGGGGGGGGGGGGGGGAGAGGACAAGGCTTGTCCCCCAGTGTATGAACAATGTATATTGTGGGAGGGAAAGTCTGTGGAGTGTACTTACATCAAAGATATTAGAACTGACAAGATAGGACAGCTAGTGTCATTAGCGTGCACAGATTCCGCACCGCCACCCAGTGGCAAGCGCGCGGAAGTCATGAAAAGTGCCGTATTTGACAAAGCCAAATAGGGAAAATACTGAATTTCGTTCACTGTTCAGCTATCCCTATAGGCCTTGATTGACTTCACTTATTGTGGAATTAGAACCTTCAACCGCTGTGGGGAAAACTATGGCTGTTTTTTCTTCTTTTTTTTTTATAGTCGCAGGAAAGCACTGTCAGTCACAATTTGGCATCATAAATTTACCATTATATCAAGCATTCTTTTCATACTATGCGCCATGGGCCCCGCCCCCCGATCAGTGCACAAATTGTGTGCACAGTTTTTTAGTGGTGCGAAGAAGACAGTGTCTCATCTTATCGTTTGTAATATCTTTGCTTTAAACACTTTCTAATTATGGTAATGAATTAAGATCTTTACTTATTTTTTTTTTTCTGCAGATTCCGCTTTTCGATTACGAATAGAGAAAACAGAGAGTTGTGTTCACTGTTCAGCTACAGCTATCTGTGTAAACTACTACGGTCCCTTAACAATGGCCGAAAACATAAAAACTTTGAAATAATCAAACAAAAAATGCAACCAAATGTCAAGTTTAAAAACATCCAGGTCCTGTCATAGACATTCACAATTCTCAGGGGGGGTAGGGGGTGGGTGGGTGGCCGAGGTTTGAAGCCGAACATATGCAAATCGTACATCAAGTGGGGAGGGGAGGGGGGCTTATAAATTCGGCAAAATCGACGTACTTATTTTATGGTAGGCCGGTTGTGTTGGTTTTCCATTTTGTTGGACGCGAGTGTTTTGCTCCACTCGCTGGAGAATCAATGATGCTTTGGAACTAACCACATAAATGGTTGTTCTTTTAGATGGAAGGTAACCAGTACCACTGAAAATAGCAGGAAACATTCGTTTTCTTCTCTGCCTTTCTCTTCAACACTGTCTGCCATCTTCTGGCTGTTTCCTGTTATGTGGCAGAGAGACTGACTTCGGGTGGAACTGCCGTCTTTAGAGTCTCAAAGCCTAAACCGGTATTGATAGTGACAGTGGGGACCGTCTACCTAACTGGTTTATTTCATTTCACGTCACCGAACGTGTGCGCTTTCCAAACTTTGAATTTGATTTCATCCTTCGACGGAAATTCCACGGCCAGTGCGTTCCGATCTCTCAAGAGTTGGAACTTTTCTTTTTGGATTACTGGTAATATTTTTGCCAGTGCGTATGCTCAGCGGATTTGAGCACCCCCCCCCCCTTCAAAAGACAAATTTTTACAAGTGCGCATGTCATCTGCCGTGCACTGTGGGACGGGGCCTCATGGCAGTTCGGAGTGACGCACAGACTAACAAAATACCCAGACTGGATGATCCCATTGTGTGACGTCACAAAACAGCGAAAGGTCATGAACCATCCGCCACATTAGGTTTCCGGTAACGACCGACGCTTCAGCATAGCTACAATGTTGAATGACACCATTTTGACGCGCCTACTGTACGCGGAAGTTTGGTTCCGCACCAAAGAATTAATATATGTACAACCAATTCTTGACAAATAAAAAGACATTTCTACTGCAGATAGCACTAGAATCGGAATTTCCCGAGGCGGCGGCCATGTTGGTTATACGACCGTCGCTCGGGAAATTCCGTAAAAAACGACACAGCCCGAAGCTCGTGTTTCCAGTCTGGTTAATTTACTAGACTGTGGAGGACGTAAGTGGCAGGAATCAATAGTAACTGTGTTTATCTAACTGAGTTTCAAATGGCTAGGGTTTTGAACGGGGAGTTTGAATCCGAGTTTGAGTTTAGGGTCTAAGGCAAGTTAGCTCGGTAACCGCTGTACTAACTGTGCCCTAAACGGTTCACTGACAAGGTCTAGTCTTATGAATGTCTACAATTTACAATGAAGGTGCAACTGTTTAATGACAAAATGTATAAAAACAAAAGAAAGTAGTTTCGTAAGAAATTTTTCAGAAGGCCAGAAAAGTATGGGTTTTTTTATAAACGTCTCAAACGTTGTCATGTATATAGGAAATTAGATTTTTGTGTGCAATCCATTGGTGAAAGTTTATTTTGGGTTGTTATTGTTTTCTTGTTGTTTATTGTTGTGTTATTAGTATTGTTATTATTGTTGTTTTTGTGGTGATGTTGGTGTTATTATTATTGTTATTATTGTAATTGTTGTTGTTATTGTTCTTGTTGTGTTATTATTATGGTTTATTGTTTGTTGTTGTTATTTTCAAACAGTCAGATGTAAGAGTGAAAGTGTGCAATAA
>OZ007567.1:113026975-113151093 GCA_963931925.1 Onchidella celtica | reverse complement strand
GGAAAGTTATGGAATGTCAAGGCCAAGATTTACTTTTTAGCAGAATCACAGCAGTTTGAAGTTGTCAGCGTGTTAGATCAGTTCACTGCCACATGGGTTAATATCTGTTCTGATTTCAAATCTTTCTCAAACACTAAGCGTTTTACTTGTATCAGATGGTTTTTGTTTTCTCAATCCCAATTTTACCAGCTCACCTTCCAAGAGTAGACAGCAAGCTCAAACGGCACAGAAAAGGGAAATGGTAGGGAACAGTTCTAAATCACTGGCTACACATTCATCAGTATCAGCACCTGCTGAAGTTACTTCATCTGAAAACAGGTTAGTTAACCCTAACATCACAAGGAGGAACGCGCCTGAGTGAACCACTTACAATCAATCAATACGTTGCGCTCAACAGTTGAGTGGCTCTTGACTCAACTTTTCACACTGCAATGCGCAAACCCTGAGATTTGTGAAGTTTCGCATTGCAGATCATAGAATGAATGAATGTAATATTGTATTCCTGTCTTCTACTCTTAATGATCCATTCACTGATACTATTGCCATATTGTAGGTTTATTAACGGAGTTTTTTGATAGAACTTCTAATTTGTCCCAAAATTGTGCATCTGCAGGGAATAATTTACTATGAAAATAAGAATAATCTATCTATCTATCTATCTATCAGCCTATCTATCTATCTATCTATCTATCTATCTATCTATCTATCTATCTATCTATCTATCTATCTATCTATCTATCTATCTATCTATCTATCTATCTATCTGTCTATCTATCTATCTATCTATCTATCTATCTATCTATCTATCTATCTATCTATCTATCTATCTATCTATCTATCTATCTATCTACCTACCTATCTATCTGTCTATCTATCTAGCTAGCTAACTATCTATCTATCTATCTATCTATCTATCTATCTATCTATCTATCTATCTATCTATCTATCTATCTATCTATCTATCTATCTATCTACCTATCTATCTATCTGTGTATCTGTCTATCTATCTATCTACCTATCTATCTATCTATCTATCTGTCTATCTATCTATCTACCTATCTATCTATCTGTCTATCTATCTAGCTAGCTAACTATCTATCTATCTATCTATCTATCTATCTATCTATCTATCTATCTATCAATCTATCTATCTATCTATCTATCTATCTATCTATCTATCTATCTATCTATCTATCTTTCTGCCTGTCTGTCTGTCTCACTGTCTGTCTGTCTCTTTGTCTTTTCTTTGTCTATCTGTGTTTCTGCTCGTCCATATATTTATTTTCATCACGCCAGGGACAGAAATGAACAGACCAGAATAGAATAGAATATAATTATGCAGTAAGGCTAGACAGACAGACAGACAGCAGAAAAGGGCAAAGAAAAGTCTGGCCTGGGCCAACAAAAACAAGCCGGTCCCCGGCAAACATGTCAGTCAGCGTACCAATAACACTGGACAAAGCTGATTAATAGGGTCTGTGGCGTGTCGAATTCACAGTCTGGAAATCTGATCCTTTTCTCATTTAAGACTGTCTTGTTACGGGAAAACACCGTATAGGTCCCAGCCAGCATCCCAACGTCAATCTGAGATTTATATAGGATTTTGGTAGGATTGGTAGGATTAACGTAGGGTGGTTTCCCTACATCAATCCGACGTCAACACGGTGTCGTAACCAGCGGATATACATAGGAAGAAGTCACTCCTACAGTATGACCAAACTTGACCTCATTCCTACACCGCGGAATTCGGTAGGGTCGCTGGCTGCGGTCAAACTATGTCAAATTCCCTTTTTTGGCATTATTTTGTAGATAAATAATAAACCCCATCTGTCTATCTGGGTTACAATCTTATATGATCGGTACTTGATACTGGTCGTCATGAAGTGGAGGCTGGCCGAAGAATGAAGCACAGCTCAACGTGAAAAATGTATATGTACATTGCATCACCTGTAATATTTGCATTTAGAACATAAGTACTTCTTTCGTAGCACGCTAATTAAGACTGCCCGGGAGACTATCAATCTATGGTCCTTCTCTTGATTTCCCCTAGGGAAGGGGAGGGGGTGGATGTTGTGGTCATATTTCACCCGTGTTCATTTCGCCAGCCAATTATTTCACAACCATCAAGGTCATGGTTTAATCAGAATATCTGAATGTACAGAATTGTATTATCTTAACCCAGAGTTCTTGCTGTGTAGGAATTCTGATTATTTCAATCCTTTCTCAAGAGATCTCAAAGGAAACAAGCCGTGTTCAGTTTTAGATATCCAACCAGCAATCCTATGGAATTCTGACGTTTAGGATCGGCGTCAAGTTTGCTCGTAGAAATGACATTGTTCCTACTAAGATCCGCTGTTTACGACATCGCGCCGACGTCGGTTTGATGCAGGGAATCCTCCTCGACGGTGATCCTACCCAACTCTAGGGAAATCTACCTGGGATAGTCGTTGGGACGTTGGCTGGGTAAAGGTGTATCTCAACATAGACGAACCGAATGATCAAAACCCAGTGAATAAAGCTCACCAAGTAAGTCCACGTCTCGGAGCCATGGCAAAAGATGCAGACGCTTTCCCGCAGCGGATCGAACCTGGAATAGGACGAATGTTCAGTGCTGCCCGAGACACTGGATACCGAGACGGTTCAATTCGCCAAATTCCGTCCCTCGTCTTGAGCGCGTATCATCCATGTCAACGATGCAACAATTTGCACCACACCCCTTCATAATTGAACGAAAAAGACTAGTACCACAGAGCTCGGTGAGTAGTACTCACCGTGTTTATACGCGCCCAAGTTGTGGACATATAGTGAAAGAAGAAATGGTCCGTCTCGGTGTTCTGTGTCTCCTGTGCTCCCCCTCCCCCCTCATCTCCCCCCCCCCCCCAAAAAAAAAAAAACGCCGACCGGCGCTGCACTGTGGCGACGACGTGCCTGCTCCAGTTATAACTGGGCTGCAATGGCACAAAGGCAAAATTTCCCAAATGGGATTAAAGAGTTATACAAATACAAAAAATACAAATTTAGTTTGTTCCGTGACATTCTGTTCGTTTGGTCCGTAACACAGACTAATAAATCAACCAGACTGGAAACACAAGCTTCGGGCTGTGTCGTTTTTTTACGGAAGTTAATGAGATGCGGCCGTATAACCAACATGGCCACCGCTCGGGAAATTCCGATTCCAGTTCTATCTGCAGTAGAAATTTCTTTTTATTTGTCAAGATTGGTTGTACATGTATTAATAATGCATTATCTTGCCTATCCTTTCATTTTATTGTCTACAGCTGCCTTTTTTGTTATTGTTATAAATGATGACCGTCTGGACTTTTAACGACCGCTGCATTGTAGCTATGCTGAAGCGTCGGTCGCAACCGTAAACCTAATGTGGCGGATGGTTCATGACCTTTCGCTGTTTTGTAACGTCACACAATGGGCTCATCCAGTCTGGGTATTTTATTAGTCTGTTGTCCGTAATGACCATTGGGATCTAGTACAAATGCACCTTCTTTAGTACAAAACAGAAAAACGTTCAGGGTCGGAAGGGTGGGGATATGGGGTACTAGGAACTTTCAGTATAAAAAAAACAACGAAAAACCAGTAATAATAACTTTACTTTCTTGAGCAATATTTTTAAAACCTTTTACTCCGGCAAACATCCCAATACCCTCTTCCCACATATAAATTGATCTACCCCGCGTATTCCTTTGTGACACTGAAATGCACTGATTAGCACTGAATGTCAGTGTTGTCAGTCGATCAGTGCACTCAGATGTCGTACAAGGTCACGATGAATGAACGGCGAGATCATTAGCCCTTTGAACGCACGGGCCGCAACGTCAGCAGTTGCTGAGATCATGGTTCAGGACAGCGGTTCTCAGTGTCCTAGGCCAATTCCTCTTCTTTCGTTCACCAAATCTAAATCTGCAGATTTGTTCTTTTAAGAAAATCTACCCTTTTCTGCATTTCTGGCAGAGCACCATAGAGTTTGACATTCAGGTCAGTGGGTTGAGGCCAATTTGTTTCCCGTAGTGCTGAGAAGAGCGTGCAGTTCTGCAAAATGTGCTGTGTTTTGAGTGGCTGCACTCACATATGGCAGATGTTCCTATTTTAAACTTGGTGAACATATGGTGGTGGAGCCTGTTGTGACCAGTTCTTAGTCTGAACAATATCACCTGATCCTCTCTGTTCAAGAGATGATATTTATCCTGTTGGTTTTTTTTGCTGCCGTCTGTTGTTTTTGATGACGTTTTTCTCCTAGCCTAATTCCTCCACATGCTATCCCATATTTCCTTCATTCCTCTCTCACCATTGTATTTTACAGTGAAACAAATGAAAGATAAAGTTTATAGTATCTTTTTTTATGCCTGCTAGTTGGCACGTTGCCTCGGAGAATACACAGAATAAATATGCAATATCTAAAGTCAATTATTCAACCAGCCATGTGTAAAGAGAGACGAAAAACGAAATTCCGCTTATACTTTTCGATTCAACTTAAACTAAAATGGTTCTTCTATTTCTTGTTCTAAAACATTCATAAATATTTAATGTAAAGATCGAATTTTGTCCGAAATGGATGTGTCTACATAATTTATCGTCAAAATTTGAGGCTGTACAGAAAATTTCATAATTTTTCGGTCACTTAGTCACGATATTTAAGGTGTACACATATATATTTAATATACCCTCTATTTCCATTATAGTATGACTTGAACTTGCCGCCAAATGGCCTATAAAAACAACTTAAACCTGTAACTAGTAATAACCACAGTTATCAGATGCCACCTGAGCATCATAGTAGCATGGGCACACTTTTCAAATCTCAGTAACTGAACTGTCCTAAACGGGATTCTGTCTGAAGTAGCGTTTCAGGGAACTGTACAGGTTGTGTATATACATATATATTGGTTTCTCATTTGATAATGTATACACAGGATACAGTTTGGAGCTTCTCCTCTGATTGAAATTCCTTCCCATTTCCTCCCTGACTAAGTTCCTTCCTCTGATTGAAATTCCTTCCCATTTCCTCCCTGACTAAGTTCCTCCTCTGATTGAAATTCCTTCCCATTTCCTCCCTGACTAAGTTCCTCCCTCTGACTGAAATTCCTTCCCATTTCCTCCCTGGCTAAGTTCCTTTTCTGATTGAAATTTCTTCCCATTTCCTCCCTGACTAAGTTCCTCCTCTGATTGAAATTCCTTCCCATTTCCTCCCTGACTAAGTTCCTCCCTCTGACTGAAATTCCTTCCCATTTCCTCCCTGACTAAGTTCCTCCCTCTGACTGAAATTCCTTCCCATTTCCTCCCTGACTAAGTTCCTTTTCTGATTGAAATTTCTTCCCATTTCCTCCCTGACTAAGTTCCTCCCTCTGACTGAAATTCCTTCCCATTTCCTCCCTGACTAAGTCCCTCCCTCTGACTGAAATTCCTTCCCATTTCCTCCCTGGCTAAGTTCCTCCTCTGATTGAAATTCCTTCCCATTTCCTCCCTGGCTAAGTTCCTCCTCTGATTGAAATTCCTTCCCATTTCCTCCCTGGCTAAGTTCTTTCTCTGATTGAAATTCCTTCCCATTTCCTCCCTGGCTAAGTTCCTCCTCTGATTGAAATTCCTTCCCATTTCCTCCCTGGCTAAGTTCCTCCTCTGATTGAAATTCCTTCCCATTTCCTCCCTGACTAAGTTCCTCCTCTGATTGAAATTCCTTCCCATTTCCTCCCTGGCTAAGTTCTTTCTCTGATTGAAATTCCTTCCCATTTCCTCCCTGGCTAAGTTCCTCCTCTGATTGAAATTCCTTCCCATTTCCTCCCTGGCTAAGTTCCTCCTCTGATTGAAATTCCTTCCCATTTCCTCCCTGGCTAAGTTCTTTCTCTGATTGAAATTCCTTCCCATTTCCTCCCTGACTAAGTTCCTTTTCTGATTGAAATTTCTTCCCATTTCCTCCCTGACTAAGTTCCTCCCTCTGACTGAAATTCCTTCCCATTTCCTCCCTGACTAAGTCCCTCCCTCTGACTGAAATTCCTTCCCATTTCCTCCCTGGCTAAGTTCCTCCACTGATTGAAATTCCTTCCCATTTCCTCCCTGGCTAAGTTCCTCCTCTGATTGAAATTCCTTCCCATTTCCTCCCTGGCTAAGTTCTTTCTCTGATTGAAATTCCTTCCCATTTCCTCCCTGGCTAAGTTCCTCCTCTGATTGAAATTCCTTCCCATTTCCTCCCTGGCTAAGTTCCTCCTCTGATTGAAATTCCTTCCCATTTCCTCCCTGACTAAGTTCCTCCTCTGATTGAAATTCCTTCCCATTTCCTCCCTGGCTAAGTTCTTTCTCTGATTGAAATTCCTTCCCATTTCCTCCCTGGCTAAGTTCCTCCTCTGATTGAAATTCCTTCCCATTTCCTCCCTGGCTAAGTTCCTCCTCTGATTGAAATTCCTTCCCATTTCCTCCCTGGCTAAGTTCTTTCTCTGATTGAAATTCCTTCCCATTTCCTCCCTGACTAAGTTCCTCCTCTGATTGAAATTCCTTCCCATTTCCTCCCTGACTAAGTTTATTTTCTGATTGAAATTTCTTCCCATTTCCTCCCTGACTAAGTTCCTAATCTGATTGAAATTCCTTCCCATTTCCTCCCTGGCTAAGTTCCTTTTCTGATTGAAATTTCTTCCCATTTCCTCCCTGGCTAAGTTCCTCCTCTGATTGAAATTCCTTCCCATTTCCTCCCTGGCTAAGTTCCTTTTCTGATTGAAATTTCTTCCCATTTCCTCCCTGGCTAAGTTCCTTTTCTGATTGAAATTTCTTCCCATTTCCTCCCTGGCTAAGTTCCTTTTCTGATTGAAATTTCTTCCCATTTCCTCCCTGGCTAAGTTCCTTTTCTGATTGAAATTTCTTCCCATTTCCTCCCTGGCTAAGTTCCTTTTCTGATTGAAATTTCTTCCCATTTCCTCCCTGGCTAAGTTCCTTTTCTGATTGAAATTTCTTCCCATTTCCTCCCTGACTAAGTTCCTCCTCTGATTGAAATTCCTTCCCATTTCCTCCCTGGCTAAGTTCCTTTTCTGATTGAAATTTCTTCCCATTTCCTCCCTGACTAAGTTCCTCCTCTGATTGAAATTCCTTCCCATTTCCTCCCTGGCTAAGTTCTTTCTCTGATTGAAATTCCTTCCCATTTCCTCCCTGGCTAAGTTCTTTCTCTGATTGAAATTCCTTCCCATTTCCTCCCTGGCTAAGTTCTTTCTCTGATTGAAATTCCTTCCCATTTCCTCCCTGGCTAAGTTCTTTCTCTGATTGAAATTCCTTCCCATTTCCTCCCTGGCTAAGTTCTTTCTCTGACTGAAATTCCTTCCCATTTCCTCCTTGGTTAAGTTCTTTCTCTGACTGAAATTCCTTCCCATTTCCTCCTTGGTTAAGTTCTTTCTCTGATTGAAATTCCTTCCCATTTCCTCCCTGGCTAAGTTCTTTCTCTGACTGAAATTCCTTCCCATTTCCTCCTTGGTTAAGTTCTTTCTCTGATTGAAATTCCTTCCCATTTCCTCCCTGGCTAAGTTCTTTCTCTGACTGAAATTCCTTCCCATTTCCTCCCTGGCTAAGTTCTTTCTCTGACTGAAATTCCTCTCTGACTCCTCCTTAGCTTAAATCTCTGACCTTAGATTTGACACTTTTCGCTGACATCCGAGTGCCTCCCGTTTGAGGATCACTGGTTTAGGAGATACAGACAGTTGTGTTGTATTGCTGAAGAGTTGAACGTACGGCAAGTTATTGACAGCGCCAGCGGCAAAGATAAAAGTTCGTCTTTGATTGCTAATTAAATTTTGTGTTTGAGTTTCTAGTTGCCGAATTCTACCGGTGGTTTGCTTTTCTGTCTATCTATCTAGCTATCTGTCTATCTATCTATCTATCTATCTATCTATCTGTATCTATCTATCTATCTATCTATCTATCTATCTATCTATCTATCTATCTATCTATATATCCACCCATTCATCCTTCTATCTATCTAACTATGTACCTTTCTGCCTGTCTGTCTATCTATCTATCTATCTATCTATCTATCTATCTATCTATCTATCTATCTATCTATCTATCTAACTATGTACCTTTCTGCCTGTCTGTCTATCTATCTATCTATCTATCTATCTATCTATCTATCTATCTATCTATCTATCTATCTATCTATCTATCCACCCATTCATCCTTCTATCTATCTAACTATGTACCTTTCTGCCTGTCTGTCTATCTATCTATCTATCTATCTATCTATCTATCTATCTATCTATCTATCTATCTATCTATCTATCTGTCTGTCTATCTATCTATCTATCTAACCCCCCTCCCCCCCCCCCCACACATACACACACCTGTTCCCACCCAAGACCTGCACGCAGGACCATCTGTCATCAGCTAAGCATGAAAAAAAAAAAACTGTCACACGAGACCAGAGAATCAAAAGCTGACGGTCCCACCTACTCAAGAATATTACCACATATGACCGGCTCTTCACACTGTGGCCAGAGGGACACACCTGGCCATCTAATTCTATTTGCCTGGCCCATATTGTTTTTAAGTAGTAATAATTGATTACAGCAACAAAAATGCAGCCCCTCTCGCTGTAAATGCAAAAGAAATATAAATTAATGAATTTAAAGAATCAAAGAAATATGAATCCAATATTAAAGCCATATGGCCCTTCAAGCGTTTTTTGAAGTGAATGGAGTGAGATAATTATTCCAATATGCTTAAAAGGAAAACGAAATGTTCTAGTATCTGATGAAGAATGCATTCCAAGTTCACTTTACCACGATCTATCCAGCCCTCCAGTTTCAAACAGATGCAAGGCGTCTTCTTTCGTCCAAGAAATTCTGGAGACCTCTGTATTACTGTATAGACCTTTATGCCAGTGACCGTCTGACAGTCTTCTAGTTACGTGGTCTTAGCCAAAGAGACTCACTCAACCAGCTCCCCATCTCAGTTTCTCAGCATCAAAGTCACTTGTCTTCCAAGAGCTATCGATTTAACATTACCTTGCCCTGTCTCACAGTCACTGAGTCGGTATTTAGGTCATCCGTCATTGTCTGAAGAATGTCCTTTTATTTTTTTTTAAATCCAGACTTTCATCCTCTTGGAAATTTGTGAGTGTGCATGAGAAAACCCGGTATAAGTCGGCAGAGCTGATTTTGAGAAAAACGGCTTTGAAGTGAAAATATGGGTCTGACACAAACTTCCAACTTAGCTGTTGTTTAGGGGACCGTGGCATGTTACTGGGTAAACTGTAGACGAGCAGTGAACACTACTCACTATGATTTCTATAACGGCTTTGTAATTAGACTACGGTCTCCTAACGAGATCCAAAAACTTCCGACTTGGCTGTTGCTAGGGGACCGTGGCATGTTACAGGGTAAACTGTAGATGAGCAGTGAACACTACTCACTATGATCTCTATAATTGCTTAGTTATTAGACTACGGTCTCCTAACAGCAATCACTCCAATATTACTTGGTTAATTAGCTATTGCCACTTATAGGATTAAATGCCGTTTTCTCAAAATCTTATTTTAGGGGGGTCACTGACTTCAATTTAACAGGAATGTCTTGTCTTTTATTATATGTACAGAACTCAAAATGTCATGTTGCCGACTTAAGCCTGGTTTTCTCATGCACACTCACATATCGCGACCTTAGTTCAAATTTGTTCTAACTCCACTTTTTGCACAACTAAGAAATTCAACGTTAAACTTTTGCGGCTTTAGCACTATGATAAGGAGATAGAATGAATGGGAACTGTGAAACAGCTTGAGAAATGCCACAACCAAAGAGGTTATATATAGCTAGAGGTCAGACTAGCGCTACGCAAGTCTCCGCGTGGCGTCGTCGGTAGGTGAAGTAAAGATGGCGGCCAACTTACGGCAAGCCTGCCTCGACCTAGACAGTACGGCTAAAGTAAAGCCAACTTACGGCAAGCCTGCTTCGATCTAGACAATACGGCTAAAGTAAACAAATCCAAGTCTAAAATAATACGTTCTTTCAGATTGTTTGAACGGGGATTACAGTAGTAATGAGCAGACTTAATTTATGGATTGGGTGAACCACGAAAATGTAAAAATGTAATCCCACCAAAAGAAAAAAAACAAACATTATGAATTATGACAAAATATAAAATGTACGGATGAATTTGAACCTCCATCTCTAAAGAGGAATGAACAAGAATAAAATACTGAGGCCTGTCGACAAAAATTACTTTCGTTAGCACTGGCCTTGACACCGTGTTTGCAATCGCTTGCCGTAAGCAAAGATGGCTGCCGGGCTTTCTATTTGCGGCTATGTGACGTTACCGAGTCTTACCTCTAGGTTTATTATAAACTCTTTGGCCGCAACGCATTTTAAAGAAGTGTCAAAATGTGCACTCTTGTTATACCTCTTCTACATACTAAAAGACCTCCAGTGTTTCAGAAAATGGACATAGAACAAAAAAGAGACAACGATTGCCATTTTGTAACCATCTTAAAAAGGTACCCCTCACTTGGTTCTTCTGTGAGAAGAAATCTGTGATAGGAATTCTGCCGTGCTATGAAGAAATACCCAGAAACGACAGTGTGGGTTAAATTTACAATCGGAAGAGAATGTATTCAAATTCAGTAGAATGTGCTCAATTTTTCCAAATTATTTATAATTTTTCATTGCTCACTAGTTTTCTTTGGTCACCACAAAAAAGAAATTGAACCAAGAATAGTTTGTTGTAAGACAGTGAATTTTTGCGTATACAGTGTATATCCATAGCACACCGGAATTAGAGATGGCGCAGAAATTAAAAATGCATTGGTGTTATAATTGCATACATTCAGAGATCTGAGACTTGGAAAAGCTTGTGAAATTACCAGGCTGTGAACTGAAGGTTTTCAACCACTCATGTGTGGATTTTGTAAAACCAAGAATGGCATGTGTGGGAGGGAGTGGGTGCGTGGGTGAGGGTGTGAAACAAAAAGACAAACAGATCTCGTTAAGTCAAGTAAGTGAGATACGGCTTTCTGAAATGTCATTAGAGATGTTTGTCAGATACCAGTTTCATATCAGTCCGAGAGATCACTAGAGAGTGGAGTGTTATAGACAGGAAGGTGGACAGACAGACAGACAGACGGACGGACGGACGGACGGACAGACCGACGGACGGATGGACGGACAGGTTGACGGATAGATAGATAGATAGATAGATAGATAGATAGATAGATAGATAGATAGATAGATAGATAGATAGATAGATAGATAGATAGATAGATAGATAGATAGATAGATAGATAGATAGATAGATAGATAGATAGATAGATAGATACAGTCTAATTATATTACTTCAGTCATCTATTAACCTCACTGTTGGCAAAGTCTATCATAAATACCCCGAAACTCAAACGTGTCCCCCAAGGCCAGTAAGTAATGGACACTTTTTTATTATTTAGACTTACATTAGGTCCACATAGGTGATAACTCCTTCCGATCTGGGACCATCATGATACGCTCGTATAATGCTTTGCCACATTATTTAGGTCAGTCTGTTATATTTACCTAGCTTGTCACAAAATAGATCAGATCACAGCCCTTGGACAATTCTGAACCCGACGCAGCCAAAATTTCACTACAGTCATCTCTGTTGGCTAACTTTAAGTACAAATTTGGTCCAGTCAGATGCGACAATGTGTCGTGGCTGCCAATGTACTGATGACTAACGAGTATGTTGGTCAGGATATAATTCATCTGTCAGGTTAATCATTTTTAAAAAATGTATCATTTTATCATGGCAATGAGATGACGTCAGCTTTCTCAGATGGAGTGTTTTATGCAAATGTGTATGCAGCTATTCACAAAAGCTGGGCTTTGGCGTAGAACTTCTTTTGCCATTCTCAAAAGTACGGGCTTAGATATATTTGTATTTGTATTTGTTTTTGTATTTGTATTTGTATAACTCGTTAATCCCATTTGGGAAATTTGCCTTTGTGCCATTGCAGCCCAGTTATAACTGGAGCAGGCACGTCGTCGCCACAGTGCAGCGCCGGTCGGCGGTTTTTTAATGTTTTTTTTTGTGTGGGGGTGGGGGGATGAGGGGGGAGGGGGGGACTGGTGGGGATGAATTTTAATTTAATTTTGCCCGGGCAGCGGCCTGTTCGGCCTGCTCTTTACGATGTCCAACTGCCAAGGTATCTTTAACGTGCGCAACATGCACACGGGCCCTCCGAATTTTTTCGTCCTTATCCGAGAAGACAAGGTATTCGATCCTAACCCCCCCCCCGCCATAGGATCAGGGACACGAAAATATGAGAAAAATCCCAATTTCCGACATGACTGCACAGCCCGGGTTTCGAACCCGGGACCCCTGGCACGGGAGGCGAGCACCTTGCCTCTAGACCACCTTGTGCCTCTTTTTGCCATCCTCAAAAGGACAAGCTTAGACACAGTGCCTCTTTTTGCATGACAGTATATGGTTATAAACGCAGGGCTCTACCAGACAGACTGCAGACATTTCCCCAAATGAGAAGACGTCCTCCCCGCCCCCCTCCCATACTTCATTCAGAAGACTGTCAGGTCACTGGAGCTCCTGATCACTCATTTCCATCAATCCATGAAATTGTTCCACCTTACAATCCAATTATCCGTGTGAATACTCCACGGGGTGTACCAGTGATCTGGTTACTTTTGCCTCTTGAAGTCTCCTTCTTTAGCATTAATGGATGTTGGCAGTTAGTGGGCTAATCTAGAGACATGGGCGTGTCTTGACATGGACAGTTTTGTATTGGTTGTCACTTGTAATCTCAGAGGTGGATCAACTGGCTCTGTCGGTCATAGGCAAAACAATACGTTGTTATTATCCTTTAGATCAATTCCTTCAAATTATTTTAATCACCTGCGCTAGTGTCTGTCTGTTCATGTTTGCCTGTCTCTTTGCCTGTGTCCGTCTGCTTGTCTGTCTGTCTGTTTGTTTGTCTGTCTTTTTATCTGTTGTGTC
This sequence comes from Onchidella celtica, assembly GCA_963931925.1. Taxonomy (NCBI): domain Eukaryota; kingdom Metazoa; phylum Mollusca; class Gastropoda; order Systellommatophora; family Onchidiidae; genus Onchidella; species Onchidella celtica. The sequence goes on along the minus strand of OZ007567.1, from coordinate 113,138,139 downwards.
TGTCTGTCCGTCTGTCTGTCTGTCTGCCTATCTGTCCGACTGTCTGTCTCTCTGACTGTCTATCTGTCCGTCTGTCTGTCTGTCTATCTGTCTGTCTGTCTGTCTGTCCGCTGTCTGTCTTCTGTCTGTCTATCTGTGTGTGTGTCTGTCTGTCTATCTATCTGTCTATCTATCCTTCTGTCTGTCTATCTATCCGTCTGTCTGTCTGTCTGTCTATCTATCCGTCTGTCTGTCTGGCTGCCTGCCTGGCTGGTTGTCTGGTGTCTCTGTGTGAGTGTGTCTATGTGTCGATTTATAGATGGTCGATGTGCATGTATGGCTGGATGGATGGATGTGTAAGTGAGTATGTGAGTGGGTAGTACATCACGTTCACTTAGTAACCCTTCTAAAGTTTTGGCTGACAATGCGAGGAAAGACGCCAGTCACGGGACGTTGGTCACATTGACATACTTAGATATCACAAAAACATCTATTTAATCCAGATAGCTATGTGTTGTTTGATGATATCATAACCGTGGGAATGTCTGGCTTGTCTTTGGTATGAGGCCGGAGAGAGGATGAGAGGGAGAGAACCTATCGAGAGAGAGAAGGGGGGGGGGGAGGGGATAGATAGATAGGGGGAGAGAACGGGAGAGGGGAGAGAGAGAGGGGGCATAGGGGGAAGGAGGGAAAGAGAGTGAATGGATGGGGGAATGGGAGAGAAAGGAGGAAAGAGAGTGGAAGAGAAGAGGACGTAGGAAGAGAGAAGTGGGAAACAGAGAGGGGGAGAAGGAAACAGTGGGACAGGAAGAGAACGAAGGAGAGAAGTGGGAAACAGAGAGGGGGAGAAGGAAACAGTGGGACAGGAAGAGAACGAAGGAGAGAAGTGGGAAACAGAGAGGGGGAGAAGGAAACAGTGGGACAGGAAGAGAACGAAGGAGAGAAGTGGGAAACAGAGAGGGGGAGAAGGAAACAGTGGGACAGCAAGAGAACGAAGGAAAGAAGTGGGAAACAGAGAGGGGGAGAAGGAAACAGTGGGACAGGAAGAGAACGAAGGAGAGAAGTGGGAAACAGAGAGGGGGAGAAGGAAACAGTGGGACAGCAAGAGAACGAAGGAGAGAAGTGGGAAACAGAGAGGGGGAGAAGGAAACAGTGGGACAGGAAGAGGACGAAGGAGAGAAGTGGGAAACAGAGAGGGGGAGAAGGAAACAGTGGGACAGGAAGAGAACGAAGGAGAGAAGGGAAGAAAGGAAGAGAGGAGGGGAAGGATAGAGAGAGAGAGGGAGGAAAATGGGAGGGGGAGACGAAGACGGAGAGAGAGAGACAGAGAGAGAGAGAGAGAGAGAGAGAAAGAGATCTCGACAGACCAGAGGAATAATTGAGAGGGACAGAAGTGACAAATAGATTGATTAAGAAAGAGAAAGAGAGAGAGAGAGAGAGAGAGAGAGAGAGAGAGAGAGAGCGAAAGACAGAGAGAAAGAGAGAGAGAAAGACAGAGAGAGAGAAAGAGAGAGAGAGAAAGAGAGAGAGAAAGACAGAGAGAGAGAGAGAAAGAGAGAGAGAGAAAGACAGAGAGAATGACAGAGAGAGAGAGAGAAAGAGAGAGAGAGAAAGAGAAAAGATAATAAAAGGACGAGGGAGAGAAAGTTGTTGAAGTAAAAACCAGACAGACATGGAAAGAAAGACAGAGAGAGGTTGAGTGAGTCAAATGGACAGAGAGAGGCCACAGTCTGTACGCTAAATGTGTTTGTGATGGCTGGTACGATTATCTCAGTGTGATATCACGTGATGTTGTTATATCTGATAAATTAGCAAATTATGGGAGAACAATAGGTTGACATTTTGAACCGGCGGCAGGTCATTTTTTTTTTTCTAAATTTCAAAGGCAGCCAGTCATTTTTTGTATTTTTCTGAATTCTAAAATACTGCGGGGATAATTTATGTTTGTTTATGGTTCGTATTTTTGTTGTTGATGTTATGATGTGGTGATGGTGATAATGTGGTGTTGGTAAAAGTAGTAATATTGGTGGTGGAAGTTGCGGTGGTGATAATGATGGCTATAATAGCGCGGTGATAATGGTGGAGATGGTTGTGGTGGTGGAGGTAGTGGGTGTTGTGGTTTGATGAGGTAGTGGTGGTGGTAGTTGCAGTTGTGGATTAGTGAATGATGGTTGTAGTGGTAAGATGGCGGTGGTGATGACTGTCGTAGTGGGGGGTGATTGTAGTGGTGGGTATCGCGATGGTGCTGGAGATAGTGGTTGTTTTAGATCAAGTACTTCCCATAACTGCGCACGTTTTCAATTAATACAGTTTGGTAAACCATATGCAAAGCGCGGACCACCACAACTTCCCAGACATTCTGAAATGCGAATATATCTACAATGTAGTTACATTTAAGAATGTTAACGCTAGCTTATTGAAGTTAAAGTCATAAATATTAATATCATTAAAACCTGCTAACGTAGCCAAGCATAACTGAGCTTACTTGAAATGCTAAGCTCTGTTGCCAGATGTTAAACCTATTATTATTCAACATGTCAGCCTTTATGTAGATTAATACTCGTGTGTGGGGGGGGGGGGGGGGGAGCGCATTTTTTTATATTTTTTTTATTTTTAAAGTTGTATATATTTCCTATGTGAACCCGGATCCCTGATTAGAGATGCAGTTTGTTGTTGTTTTTTTTTATGGGGCTCCTTGTCGCCAAAGAGTTACACGTTTGCCCCCCCCCCCCCACACACACACTTTTTTTTCCTTCTAACTGCTACCTCCCAGTGCGCCGACTTGTCAAAGTCGATTTGCGACAATGTCTAGCTTACGCCTGCCACAAGTCGTATTGCGCGCGCACTTACGCCACGGTATCGGCCTGCCATTGGCAAGCCACCGCTGACATAGCCCAGCGACCGAACTCCTATCGTAAGTTTAGTTCATACCTCTGGTTTGCTGTGTGGTGGTAGGCTAGAGGATGTTTTCTTTGCGTGTCAGTTGGGAAACTTGTCGTGGCTGAGGGAGACGGACCAAACTGCTGCGTGGTTTTCATTTCTGAACTTTGTGGTGTCGAAAGTGCCTTGAGGTTTTATTTCAATTCATCGTTTTCCTGAGTTCTGGACAGAATTGGAACTTTATGCATTTTTGTGTTTTGTTTGCGAAGTGTGAAGTTTATTATAGTATTTCATTGTTTATAGACAACACGGTACATTCTTGAACAGCGACGCTGTGATGAAGTGAATGGTAAGAAAAACAATATATCAGGCCTATGTTTGTTAAATTTTAATGTCTGTACTTTCGCACGATACTGTTCATCATTGTACTGACATTGTAATTTTTACGTACAGTAGTTGTCTTGAGGAAGTCTGTAGACATGGATGTCTGGCGTTGAGCTAGACTGGACTAAATTCATTCGTTTACATGCAGGTACTGGCGAAGTCATAGTGTTTACTGTTGTTGTAATCAACGATGGTTTTTTTCTACATTTTCCTTCGGCTATTGCTAGGGGAGCGTGGCATTCTACGTTATATATTAAGCTGTAGATCACCAGTGAATACAACTCGGTATTTTCTATACTTGGCTTTACAATCAGTCTACGGTCCCCTAACAACAGCTTTTTCATTATTATTATTATTATGGTTATTGTTATGTTATCGTTATTATTATCATTGTTATTATTTGGAGTTGAAGGAAGCGGATCAGAGCTTAGGGCGTATCTGATGTTTCTATGAATAGTTATGAAGCGAAAACAGTTTGATCCTAAGTTGAAAGTGATTATTGTATGAGGAGTTGCTAGACCATTTCCTGCTCGTGAGGTGAAAGTGGGTTATCTGTAGGGGTAGGGTGGTAGATATGAACAGGGATGTTTATTGGTATGTGCTGGGGGGGGGGGTAGATAATATGTCATAGATAGGCAGACAGACAGAGATAGATAGATAGATAGATAGATAGATAGATAGATAGATAGATAGATAGATAGATAGATAAATAGATAGACGGTCGGGCAGACAGATAGACAGACAAACAGACAGATACATAGATAGATAGAGACAGACAGACAGAGACAGAGAGAGAGATAGAGAGAAAGACAGAAAAAGAGAATGAGAAAAGGGGGAGATGGTTATGAGAAAGAGAGACTTAGAGATAGATGGGTGGATGGATGGATAGATGGATGGATGGATGAATGGATGGAAGGACGACTCTAGACACACATTCACACATATTTTCAAGTCTGTAAGGAGAGATAATTCTGCCCTAACACAAAGGGAGCAAATCTTCATTTCCCTCATAATAACCAAAGATGGACTTACTTCACAATGACAGTCGGTGCTTTAGACAATGCGAATAATGATAGACATCGCCGCTGCAGGAGTGTAGGAGGAGGCAAGTTACTTTGCTTTCCTTGGGAGATTTAGAACTCTATATTTTAATATGTTTGGGGATTTATCAAATATGACTTTCTGAAATACGACGTCATTAGTTTGCTGACCAACTAGCAAGAGGCTGGTCGGGCATTGAATATTTTGACTCGGTTTGTGGTGAGAGATAATGGTCTATGGCGTTGAACGGCGTCTTGCCAAATGGCTTAGAAACGAATTTTCAGGACTACAAGTTAATATCCCGCCGCCTTAGTTTTTGTTCGTAGTACCTCCAGTTTCTGAAAAACTGGAGATCTTTTTAGTATATATATACAGGAATAACAAATGCACCACTGTGACACTAAACTTGTGGCACTTATCAAGCTGGGTCATTTTTCCCGGTTTATTCTAATGCCTTATCATGATAAACTAAAGCCGCAAGCGTTTAACGTCGATTTTCTCAGCTGTGCAAAAAATGGAGTTGGAACAAACAACTAAGGGTCACAAACTGATTCCGTGTCCCCAATGTTTGTCAAGATGTGATCGAACTGAAGACAGATACCGATAGGTCAGTGGACCTGTCACAACTATCAGGGAAGTTATCGTATCTTGCCCCCGCGGCCACGGCCAACAGTGAAGGTTCAGACCATACAAAATCAGGCCACACGAAATGAGTAAACAACCGGGTGAACATGTCTAGGCAGTTTGACGAAAACAGAATAATCTGGACAAATGCCAGTGTGCTCATTTCTTCTGATGATAGTTATCGTTATCTCCCCAGTCCTCACACCCATTTCCTCTCCTCTTTCTCGTTCTCTTTCTCTGTCTCTTTCTTTCTCTGTCTTCTCTCTGCCTCTCTCTCCTCTCTGTCTCTTTCTCTCTTTCTCCTCTCTGCCTCTCGCTCATTCTCTCTCTCTGTCTCTTTCGCTGTATGTCTCTCTCTTCCCCCCGCTTTCTCTCTCTCTCTCTCTCTCTCCTCTTTCTCTTCTCTCTCTCTCTCTCTTTCTCTCTCTCTTTTATCTTTTTCTCTTTCTTTCTCCTTCTCTCTCTCTTTCTCCTCGCCTCGTACACCCCATACAAGGACCAATTTTCTCCAAGCACTATCCACCAGCTGACAAGAACTTTAACAGGTGAAGTCATTTTTCAGGGGGGGGGGGGCATCTATATACCATCCCCGCTTCATTTTGGCAATTTTTATATAACCCACCTCCTCTCTCTCCTCGGGTTCCTATTTCCTTATGTAGCTTTTCATACTCTTGTCTTTGACACCTCCCCTTCCCTTTCTCCCCCCCCCCCCCTCTGTCCCCTTGCACGAACGTACAGTCGTTAGAAAAGTGAATATATCCATGTTAAGGCTTTGACGTTCTGTGACTTTTAAGTGGTATTTTGCCTGGACTAATTGGCTGCTTCATTAGAAACATAGCCTATATATTCCATTTCTATGCAGTCTTATAACTACGTGCAGCACAACTCACTTTATTGAACCAAAAAAAAAAAAAAACTAACTTATAATAGCAAAACTTTTCGGTCTATTACCGTAATTGAAAACGTAAGTACGCTTCACAGAACCTACCTCTTCTCCCTCTTCTCCCTCACATGTACGCTTTTCATACGCAAGGGCCACTAGTTTCTTTACTCTGATTGGTCTGGTTTCCAGCTGACGTACGGAACAAAACAAAAATGAATGGGGTCCGGACGTACGTACTGTATAGACGGGCCCTCGTCTTGTGTGACGCTGTGACAGAATGAATTAACTATCAGTTTGTCGTACTTTCCGGAATAACTTGCGGAGTAGTGGTAAGGCGGTGTTTCGTGTAACGTGTGGGAGGGTTGAGCGGCCCCCGTGGGGGTGGAGGGAGAGTGTGGGAGGGTTGAGTGGCCCCAGGGGGGGGGGGGAGGAGACGGGAGGGGGGAAGTATGTGAGGGTTGAGCAGCCCCGGGGCAGAAGGGGAAGTGTGGGAGGGTTGAGCGGCCCCAGGAGGAGGGAAGGGGAGTGTGAGAGGAGTCAAGGCCGTACGTTGTGTTTGGAATAGCTAGTAAACACGAGTGTGTGTGTGGGGGGGGGGGTGGGGTTGAGAGCAGGGGTTGTTTCAGTGTTTTAGAAATAAATTAGCCCAGTTCTGTCAACACTAAAATCTTCATGAAATATCGCAAAAAATTAATGCTGAGATTAGGATTTTCTATTTATTTCTCCAGCTTTGCCTGTCTGTGTTCCATTCTGTCTGTCTGTCTGTCTACATGTTTTTCTGTGTGTCTGCCCGCCTGCATGTCTGTCTGACTGTCTGTCTGTATCTCTCTGTCTCTCTGTTTCTCTCTGTCTATCTATCACTCAACCCATCTTTCTGTCAATGTCAAATTAGTTTACGCAAATTCTTAGAATGCTGAAAGACTGTCTTAAGATCTATCTGCCTGCCTACCTATTTGTCTGTCCGTCGGTGAATCCATCTGTCTCTCTGTCTATCTGTGTCTGCCTGTCTGTCTTTCTGTACCTGTCTGTCTGTTTGTCTGTCTTTCCCCCTGTCCCTCTATTTGTCTGTCTGTCTGTCTGCATGTTTGTGTTTGTCTGTCTATCCCCCTGTCCGTCTATTTGTCTGTCTGTCTTTTATATCGAGCGTGTATTTACATAGAGGAGTCAGGCTGGGCTATAGTTTTTACTGTTACGATTCTGAATGAACTTGTTCTTGCCGTTATTGTCGTCGTTATCGTGCTGTTGCTGCTGTTCCTGCTGCTGCTGTTGTTTTGCTACCCTCATGCATGATACCCCCCCTCTCTTGCCACCCCCCCCCCTCCCCAAACGTGTCTCCTCTCCAGATCTATAGGATTCGATGTGGAGGGGCGTTGGTTGTAAACAGCCCGGAGGTTTTGGTGTGGCGTATCGACCCAGCCTAGTGATAATCTACTTGCCATGGCAACTTCATGAATAGGAAATTGAGAACGCAGTTTCATATACACAGTTCTGTGGTGTAATAACTGGCTCTGACAGATTAGCGTATGTCCACATAGACCGTTCTCTGGTGTAACACCTGGTTGTGACAGATTAGCGTATGAACACATACACAGTTCTGTGGTGTAACATCTGGTTGTGACAGATTAGCGTATGAACACATACACAGTTCTCTGGTGTAACACCTGGCTCTGACAGATTAGCGTATGTACACATGTACACCGTTCTTGAATGTATACCTGGCTGTCACAGATTAGCGTACACACATACACATACCGTTCTTGGATGTACACTTGGCTCTGGCAGATTAGTGTAATTAACATGCACAGTTCTTGGGAGTACATCTGGTTGTGACAGGTTAGCGTATGTACACCTATATACAGTTCTTGTGTGTACACGTGACTCTGACAGATGCGTATGTATACACATTTATACTGATCCTGGATGTACGTCAGTGACAAATTTGCGTATATACACATATACATTGGTCCTGTGTATAGACTGATCTCTAACACATTAGCTTATATACACATATACACTGGTCCTGTGTATACACTGGTATCTAACACATTAGCATATATACACATATACATTGGTCCTGTGTATACACTGGTCTCTAACAAATTAGCGTATACACACACACACACACACACACACATGTTCTTGATTTACACCAAGCTCTGACACACTAGCGCAGATACACATACATACGTAGTTCCGGTGCGCACATCGAGTTCACGTACGTTCATAAAAACATATCTCACTCACATACACATCACATTCTGATTATAAAAAAAAAAAAAAAAAAATCCGGGGGGGGGGGGGGAGGGGGGAGGGGTGAGAAGGGAACAAGAATGGTTTCATGATAAAATATTTTTATTACTTGCGTTTTTAAATATATATATATTTTTTTTTTATTATTATTGATTAAAGAGCTGAGAGTGAGTCAAAATTGCACATTCAGCACGCTCTTTTCTCATCCTTCATTCCTCCTCCTCCTCCTCCTCCTCCTCCCCTCTCCAGAAACTCAATCCTCCGACCCAGCGTCGCCTCCCGTGATCAATTGAATAGATTCTTCCGACCTGAAGAAATGTTTTACACAGCTTGGAAATAGAAGCAGGATAGTCCTACAGTGGATACCATCACATTGTGGAGTCCCAGGCAATGAGAAGGCAGACCAACTGGCCAAGGAGGGCTCCGGCCTGGAGCAGCCACAGTGCCTCCTAAACTACTATGAGAAGAAAAACCTCATCAAAAACAACAGACGGCAGCAAATAAACCAACAGGATAAATATCATCTCCTGAACAGAGAGGATCAAGTACTGTTGTTCAGACTAAGAACTGGTCACAATAGGCTCCACCACCACATGTTCACCAAGTTCAAAATAGGAACATCTGCCATATGCGAGTGCAGCCAGTCTCCTCAAAACACGGAGCATATATTGCAGAACTGCACACTCCTCTCAGCACTGCGAGAAACATATTGGCCCCAACCTACCGACCTGAATATCAAACTCTATGGTGCTCTGCCAGAACTGCAGAAAACCGTAGATTTTATTAAAAGAACAAATCTGCAGATTTAGATTGGTGAACGAAAGAAGAAGAAGAATAGATTCTTCCATTGTTCTGTTGACGCCTTCTGCCGCCAGCCAGAAATCATTCCCCTGAGTGCATGTGTCCGCTGAGACCAGGGCCAAGTTGGCCCTAGTTTTTCGTAACCTCAATGAATTAGTAAAGTGAAGCCACAGATGATGTCCTTCTTGTTTTGGGGTATTTTTACGTTGTTTTTTTTTTTATTGTTGTTGTTGTTGTTGTTGTCGTTTGTTTTGACACATAACGACAATTTGTACGCACTCGTGCACACAAGGGAAACACTCAAGAAAATCTTCTTTAATTTTTACACATGAACACAATTTGTACACACTGGTACACACAGGAAAACATAAAACAACTTTTTTTAGTTTATACACGTGAACACAACTTGCATACACTCGTAAACACAAGAAAATATTCAAAAACATTTTTTGTTAGTTTTTACACATGAAGACAACTTGTACACACTCGTAAACACAAGGAAACATTCAAAAAACATTTTTTGTTAGTTTTTACACATGAACACAACATGTACACACTCGTAAACACAAGAAAACATTCAAAAAACATTTTTGTTAGTTTTTACACATAAACACAACTTGTACACACTCGTGAACGCAAGAAACAATTCAAAAACATTTTTTGTTACTTTTTACTCATGAACACTTGTACACACAAGAAAACATTCAAAAAACATTTTACACATGAATACAACTTGTACACACTCGTAAACTCAAGAAAACATTCAACCTAAGCGAGCATCAGCTGGTTTTGATCTGCTGACTAATTTGATGATGACGTCACGATGTTGAGTTCTAATGAGACCCCACGCACCAGCCAACTAATTGGATTTCTGTGAATCTCATTGTCGTGACGTCAGTATCCAATTTTATTGGCTTGTACAAACTAAGTACAAAAAGAAACATAGCACAATTAAATGCTAAGCATGTCGATATCTTTCATCTCTATTACGTGGCTAAACTTGTGGAAATTTGTGTGCAAGAACACAAACACATACGATCATGCATACCAGAGTATACCCATTGCACATATCCTCGCTTCCTCTATTTCTCCTTCCTTTTCTCGGACTTGTTTTGTATGTTGTACCTCCGAATCCTCTTACTCTTTTCTTTCTTGTCCTTCTCTAGAACTTTGCCATGGCACCCTCTCATTGTCATCATATCCTGTATAGTTGGATTTTGTGTTCTTCCTCTCGGCCATCTTTCTTTCTTTCTTTCTTTCTATGTCTCCTCTCCCTCGCTCATTCACTCTCTTTCTTTCACGTTCTCCTTTATTTCTCTCTCTCTCTCTCTCTCTCTCTCTCTCTCTCTTCCTTTCACCTCACCCCACTCCTTTTTATACATCGCTTTTATTTCTTCCTTCGCTCCTCTGTATCACCTTCTCCTTCCCGCATCTTTCTGTTCATCATCTTTCCGTATCCTTCTGTCCTCTATCTGTCTGTTTGTCTGTCTGTCAGTCTGTCTCTCTCTCTTTCTCCAAGCCCCTTACCCCACCCAGTTTCCCAGCCAGGAACTTGCTACCATTTTTCTCTCCCAGCTGTCTCTACCCAGTCTCTGCTCACACAACCACCGACTCCCGTGAATATATTCATGTAGAAAAGCTGGTAAAATCGCAGTCAATAACGAGAACACTGTTGTGTATTATGCACAACACCACATCCTCACGTACACAAACCGCGAGCATGCTGCAGGGGAAACAAGGTGCTGCCTTCACATGGGAAAAGGTCGTAAGACAGCCATTATAACCCTGTATCTGTATATTTACCTATCTGTCACAGACGTCTTCAGTTCTCTCTACGTTTGTGTACGATATTAAAGTTAATACTTTATCTTTTACCTTTGCTGAGTCTATGTTTTATATCCTCGGGGGCTATTTTGTGCCTGAAGAAACAAGGAATTTATTTTGGGGCAAGGGAGAGGAGGCATTTGCTGCAGGCATGAGGTAAAATATAGACGATCTTGTCAGGAAGGGGGTCGGGGATTGAACGAAAGGACAGGGGAACTAAAACTTACTCATATTTGTCACCCCCTCTCCCCCTTTTTCCAAGTTCATCTTCCGCCGTGTTCCTTACAAAATACTCTTTCTCTCGATCTCTAGTAATGCAGTGAGGAAGTTATTCATGAAATGTGCAGTTGCGTTTCTGGCAAGCTGTACAGAGGCCCAGTGTTTAGGGTGAAGTGCAGGGAGCTTGTCCCTATCTGGATGTTCGGTAACAGAGGGAGTCTTTATATTGCTCTAGCCAGATGGTCTGGTCAGGTCAAAATGGAAATGTGGTCGTGTAAATAAGATTTACCTGATGAAATTATTGCTTCAGTGAGTCTCTGCCGTTTTTTTCTTGGAACAGTTGTGATTTTCTTTGCTCGTGTCTGAAGTGATTTGTGTATACGTGAGTGAAACAAGTTACTTATCTATCTATCCATCTATCTATCTATCTATCTATCTATCTATCTATCTATCTATCTGTCTGTCTGTCTGTCTGTCTGTCTGTCTGTCTGTCTGTCTGTCTGTCTGTCTGTCTGTCTGTCTGTCTGTCTGTCTGTCTAACAATATGTATGTTTCTATCTATCTATCTATCTATCTATCTATCTATCTATCTATCTATCTATCTATCTATCTAACAATATCTATCTATCTATCTATCTATCTATCTAACAATATCCAGCTATCTATCTATCTATCTATCTATCTATCTATCTATCTATCTATCTATCTATCTATCTATCTATCTATCTATCTATCTATCTATCTATCAGTCTATCTATCTATCTATCTAACTATCTATCTATCTATCTATCAGCCTATCTATCTATCTATCTATCTGTCTATCTATCTATTTATCTATCTAATCTATCTATCTATCTATCTATCTATCTATCTATCTATCTATCTATCTAATATATCTATCTATCTATCTATCTATCTATCTGTCTGTCTGTCTGTCTGTCTGTCTGTCTGTCTGTCTGTCTGTCTGTCTGTCTGTCCGTTTGTCTATCAGTTTTGTCAGTCGTTCCATTTGGTGTTTATCTGTGTCCATATCTGTCAGTATTTTCTGTCAACGCTTCTCTGTGCTCGCTTATTTTCTCCATCTCGCATCTGTAATGGCCAGTAGATCGTGTGTCTGTATACGTCTGTCTGTGTATGTGTGTGTGTGTGTGTTGTGTGCGTACGTGAGTACATTCGAGAGCTCTTATGTATCTCCATCTGCCTATCTGTCAAATCTTGACAGCGCTACACTAGTGGAAGGACTTAACACTTAGGCATTTCGTACTCAACTTGAAGGTAATTGAAACAGCCTGTCAGTAATTGAAACAGCCTGTCGTCGGAGTACTCATTAAGATATCGACGGGAGACAAAAGTCAGTGGCGTGTAATTTTGCCACTTGACATCAAACGTTGCCTCCAGGGAGAGAACTGTGTACGTAACACTATTTATATCTTATCTTCAGACTTCAGCCTGAGTTTTGCTCCCGTCCGTGTTCAGATTAAAGTGATGTGCTCACAGCCATGAACTGTCGGTGGTTGTCAATAAACTATCCTGCACGGCTGTGTGGATATAGATAGAATGCACATGACGTCACAGAGTTTTTGTTTTGTACTTCCGCCAAACAAGATGGCCGGTGGATCAGCTGATGAGTGTAACTTCCAGATGTGTCTAAGCAGTTAAAATGCCTGCTGGTTGCATTGCAGTTGGCTGTTGTGACAGGGATGGAAAGGATGTATCCAAACTGGTCCGATTCCCTACCATCCGTGTAAACAAGAGAAAGGAAGTGAAAGAATTGATCGAACGTCTCCCATGTGCGTATACACACGTGTCATTGTTTACAGTATTGAACTCGCCGCCGATTGGTTCGCGACGCCTTAAGTGGGTCCGGACAGACAAGATGGTGGATATGCGCATTCTACCTATAACGAACTGAATGTTGTTAGGGGGGGCGTAGTCTAATTACAAAGCCAAATAAAGAAAATACAGAGTTGTATTCACTGTTCAGCAATGGCTTATACTGTAAAATACTACGCGCCCATAGCAACAGCCACTTACGAAATTGTGAAGATCTGTGGCTTTCATTGTTATTCTTGACATTTGCACATAGTTTACGAAATATTCTAATGCATTGAGAATGTTTTAGGCAGAAGTTCTCAAATTTTGTTTTAATAATAATAATAATAATGAATAGAATTTCTATAGCGCATTTCTAATAAAATTATTACTCAATGCGCTGTACATTGCATCAATAATTCATGCATACACTTTCCAAATCTCATACTAAAACACGCACTCTCATCCATACAAACTTTCAGTTTCACACATATAGACGCTCTTAGTCATATGGCACTAGGTAAAAGAATCAATTATAACATCAAAGTACAGACTAGAATTTTGAAAATTTAACAGTTTTTTAAAATTTTAAATTTTATTGTGATTTGGATTGTCAAACGTTTGTGGGTTGGTTTTTTTTTTTTTCGAAGTCTCGGGTTGTCAGGACAAAACGGGACTTTTGGGAGGGGGAGGGGGGAGGGTGGAATGAAAGCTTAATACCATTTCTAACCACCTTGAAGTTCCATATTTATTATCTTGTTTCGATACTGATCTTTGCAACATTTGACATACAGCACTTTCCACGTGTATTGGCAAAGTCGTCAAGCTAAATCTGCTGGACGTTTACATACAATTTGTAGATAGTTTATTTCTCTCTCTCTCTCTCTCTCTCTCTCTCTCTCTCTCTCTCTCTCTCTCTCAATCTCTCTCTCTCTCTCTCTCTCTCTATCTTTCTGTCTCTCTCTCAATCTCTCTCTCTCTGTTTCTCTCTCCTATCTCTCTCTTTGTTTCTCTCTCTCTCTCTCTCAATCTCTCTCTCTCTGTCTGTCTGTCTCTCCTCTCTCTCTCTCTGTTTCTCTCTCTCTCCCTGTTTCTCTCTCCTTGAATCTCTCTCTCTCTCTCTCTTTGAATCTCTCTCTCTCTCTTTGAATCTCTCTCTCTCTCTCTTTGAATCTCTCTCTCTCTCTCTCCCTGTTTCTCCCTCTTTGAATCTCTCTCTCTCTCTTTGAATCTCTCTCTCTCTCTCTCTCTCTCACTCTCTCTCTCTCTCTCTCTCTCTCTCTCTCTCTCTCTCTCCACAAAGCCTCAAAAAGCGATCGCTCTGTCAGGCAACAATTATTTCCATGACTATGTTATAATAATTTTCATAAGACAATTTAATTACATTGCAACACTTTGATAATTAGGGCACAGCGGTGAAATGTTGCGGTAGGGAGCCGAACAGGAATGTACACACACATACAGTTTGTTGTGAGCTGTGAACTTGCGTGTGAATTGAGTGGTTGGTGACAGCTGGATGCCATGCTGTGCTCAAGAGAAGCAATCAATCTAACTTACTGTGCGATGACATCATGTTGCACTGTATTGTGTGGACGTGCGAGACTTCGCTGACTACACCATATTAATTCATCGTGCTCTCGAGCAAACTCTGAGGCGCCGAGTTAAGCAATTTGCATTCTTGTCATCATCGACTCGATAACATGGTTTGAATTGTGTATAGTCGGTGGATCAAGCCCTCAGATTGCCGGGAACCTTGCACAATATAATACTCCTGTTTGTGTTATAAATGTTAGGAGAACCACTTTGGGCTACTGAAAATGCCGGATATAATGAGAGAAAGGCTGGCAACGCTGAGAAATTCCTCAAAACACTCTGTTTCAGTGACATTACAGATGAGAACTCTTTCAAAAAACGATATTATTAAAGTCCTATCCAGCCAAATATAAAAGTGATGCTCTTATTTAATGAAGATCAAATTAAAAAGGAAATATTTATAGAAGCACCATTAGAAAGAAAGCTGATCTCCAAACTGCGTAAGTCAAAAGTGGGACAGGTTTTCACTTAAGCCTGGTTTCCGTACAATGAGAGTTGCCAATCTTGCATTTTTTGCCATAATTTATACAGTCATTATTTTTTTGTTTTGTTTTTTTTACCTCTCTTGTGACATGAAGCGATGAAACGTGAATTAAGCATAATTTTCTTAAAAGCCTGATGATATGAAAACAAGCCATAGCCTACCAGAGAGATGACATAATATTTTGTTGTACGAGCTTGGAGATTTTGACCAGCCTTGAAATCCATTAACTCTAAACGTGCCAGGTGTTAGTTGACTTGATCTGGCTGTAAATTTGTTTAATCTACGAAAGTGTATGGGACGTCCAGTCGCACACACAGATGTTACCGGAAATTGAATTTCAGTAGATTCTACTATCTGTTAGATGAGCGTGAACACAGACTGTTGAGGGATTTGTGAAGTAAAACACAATGGAGATAACATTCTTTTTTTTTTTTTGCTTAAGACTAAAGAAAAATCTTAAAATAAGACCATAATAACTAGAGTATTCTGCTGAATTCCTTCATCGGAATCGCTAATTTTTATCTATCTTTCACAACCTGACTTCCCCTGTGTTTGAAAGGACTCCATTTTCGTGAGGATTTTTCGGGGAGGGCTTTTTTATTGTTGTAGATGTTGTTGTTGTTGTTGTTTTTAAGGCGCCATTATTATACGAGCCAGGAAATGGGGACTTGGTGAAAAGAAAAGATAAGATAAGATAAGATAAGATAAATTTTATTCGTCCTTGTACAAGGAAATTTGTTTTGATCATTGAATACATAACAATACAGTTACAGAAGCAGAAAGTATGATACATAGCGCGCACACACACATATATACACACACACTGATAAATTAACTAAATTAACAAAATTAACAGTGCACACAATATGCTTCCCTAACTAAAACACATTGACCTGACATGCAGGACATAATTCAACTGTGCACAGATTACGATCAAGATGACGGCATTATTGTAACATCCTAGTTGATGATGGAATAAACGATTTAAAGTAGCGCTCAGTTTTAGTTTTCTTTGACAACAGCCTTAAACTTCTTACAGGTCTTATATATTCCTTGTTCAGGGGATGTTGGGGGTCATTTATAATAATATTAGCTTTTTTAATACAAGCACCAGTGTACAGCTCATCAAAATATGGCAGATCACAGATACAAATTTTGGATGCTTTTTTAATTAAATTATTGATCTTATTTTTATCTTTTTGTAAGATGTTTCCTCCCCAACAGACAACTCCATACATCAAAACGCTCTGAATAGCCATGGTGTAAAATATTTTCAGAATGCTTTTGCTAACTTTTAAAAAGCGGAGCTTTCTGAGGAAATACATGCGCTGGTTGGCTTTCTTGTATACATATGTTACATGCGCATGCCAGTTAAGCAATGAATCAATAGTAATGCCAAGATATTTGGCCTCTGTGACAATTTCAACCTCTTCATTGTTGATAGTAAGAGGGCAAACAGGATCGTTGTTATTTTTCCTAAAGTCAAAAACAAGCTCTTTTGTTTTCTTAACATTCAGTAGAAGATAGTTGTTATTACACCAACAATGAAAGGATTGTACAATGTTAGAATATTCGTGGCCAGAGTTAGGTAAAAGGCCTAAAATAGCAGAGTCGTCGGCAAATTTAAGAAGGTAAACGTTGTTGTGTGTCACAGTGAAATCATTTGTATACAATGTATACAAGGCAGGTGACAGCACGCAGCCTTGTGGCGCTCCTGTGTTTGTTGTGAGTAATTTGGAAAATGTGTTGTTTATATCCAAAAGAGAGATGCCGCAAGAGGGCTTAGAAATGGGCAGCCGTTTTTTGTTAACCTGTGTAACCTTGTGGCAGTAAGCTGTTTGCTTTTTTGCTGTTGTTGTTGCTGTTTTTTTATCAGTTAAGTCGTGTTGGTGATGCTGTCCAGATGGGAGACACACTGACTCAAGTTCCATACCAGCTGTAGGGAGAGAGCAGACGAAGATGTCAACGGTCATACTGCGCATACTTAGTCTTTTCTCGGCACTCCTCGAAGCCAATAGAAAATGTTCTTTTCGTGTTGGCACCAGTAATTCCCGGGTGTTGGACAAAGTGGCATGTTTCAAATTATGCACGGGCACGCAATGAACAATGCTGGCCAGGTTTTCTTTTGTAGCAATGTTTGCATTATTAATCTGAAAGTTAGTTTTTCACCTGAACACTGCCAATGTTCGCTGATCACGTCCTCGGTATCATAATACGCACACATACAGACGTAATGGTGAACAACATAGGCCGTCAAAGGCGGACACGAATTGCCAGGAGGGAAAGGGTTCAGGTTATTATCTCTCTGGTAAAATGTGCCTGCTGTATTTTGTTGTATGGTTGCATGTGTGTGTGTGAGTGTGCGTATACGAGAGAGACAGACAGACAGACTGAGTGAGGGGGTGGCTATATTTGTTTGGTTTGGTCAATTTCGAGTTTGTGTATGTATGTGTAACTGTATAATAAATTATGAACCTAACTTTGGATTAGTTTGGCCTGTATTATTATGAAAAACTGGAGGTTTTACTTTCTATTTACTGCATTTTAGCACATTTTGTTCATCTTTCTAGCATCCTTTCCAGAAGTTTCCAGAAATGGTCTGATCTGTATCATTGTTCTTTTCATAGAGTTTCTGAAGACCTTTAGAAACGGTCGCAATTCTTACACACCCCTTTCTCTTTCGTTTATTCCTATTCATCTGTTTCTTTCTCAGCTCTGTTCGTTTATTCCGTCGTCTGTAAAATTGAGTTTTACGCTGTATAGCACACCAGCCCAGTAGCGGTTCTACAGCCACCCTACAGGGTTGTCTGATGATGTCTAATCGATAGAATACGCAAGTATAAAATTTTACAGTGACAGGTCCAACCGTCAAAATTTCAGATTCTTCCTCGCACAAGTAATTATAGACTTTGCCCCAGAAGAAATAAAAATCAATGATAGATAGTTAAGGACAGCCATAAATTTACCTCAAAAGAGATAAACTTAGGAATGCCAGCATTCAAATTGTAATAAATTCCACTTTTCTTTTAAAGTGTCAATATCGGATAGGGTCTCAGAGAACAAAAGGCACCCCGGTAAAGGAAAAATTGACGGCAATAGTAAAAATTGACAGAGTAGCAAAACGATCCCCAATCAATTGAGCTCTCCGTTGTTGTCATCTGGCAGCTGATACTATTGGTAAATGGGTACCATAGGGATAGTGATGCTTGACTATTCTTTTTATTTTTATATATACATATATAAATAATTATCATGAAGCTATTGACGCTTTGAGAGAAACAGCACCACAAGAAGACGGGGACACCATCGAACGTATAAAACTGTTTGGGCATCGGAGAGGCTGTGGAGTCAAGAGCCGGTTGTGTGGTACTGCAAGACGACTGTTCAATCAACATCTCACTGGAGTTGTTAGTGAGAAGACCTTGTCCGACGTGATGGCGCGGAGAGCTGAGCACGTATGGGTGTGTCCCGAGTGCGAGGAGGCTGGTTCTACACCAAAGTAACCAAAGTAATTGACGAACAATATTCACTCTAGTTTTTAGTTGTGAGAGTTCCCAAAAATCTGGCAGGTGGTTAGTAGGCTTTAGTAGGTGCTCTCTCCCTACAGCGATCGTCTTTTTGTTTTGTTTTGGAGAGACGGAGTGGCCAAACGGCAAGGCATATGGTGTCGTAGCAGAGGTCACGGGTTCGATTCCCGATTTGGTGAGTTATTTTTTATTTTCTTTATTCCAATTCCGCTTTTCAAGCACGAACTATGCATACACTTCTAACCTCCTCACATTGCGTTATTTTCTTAGAGCTCTTTCTACCCCAAGTTTTTACCTGCCTTTATTGGAAAGTGTTTTGGCATAATTATAGTTTAGTATAATATGAAAGTATTGTTACAGACAGGATTAGCTGAGAGAATAGTTTCAATGACATAATCCGGGTATAATTATTAATTACTACCCTGTATAAGTAACCTACCTTTTGTGCATACCAGAAGTCCCTTTGTGCACTGATTGTAAAACGCGTGTACGTGCGCAAACGTGCGCAAACGTGCGCAGATTAGCGGGAGCACTGGTGACTAATGTGTTCGGTTATTCAAACATCCGTGCTAAATTATAGATTTTATACTCGGAGATCTGTCCCATGAACTTCTAAATTATTCCTCTTAACAGTTCGTCTTAATAATGTATTCAACATCTCTCATAACTTTCACATGTTTTCATGTAATTACCGGGAGGGGAGGGGCAAGATTCTGTGCCCTGGGTGACCTCGCTAGTGGATGACCTCCTTGCAAAGCCTGGTCATAAACATGGGGCTATATGTCACAACTGTGTGTTCACCTGTCTGGGGTTCTGACGTCACACCCAGCTCGTGGCTTGCCGCGCCTGTTTTAAGGACTTGTTGCGTGGTGGTACAGGTGACCGTCTTGTACATAGGTGGCCGTCTACAGGTGGCCGTCTTGTGAGATAAGTGACCTCCTAATGTCTTGGTGGCATAATTATGTACATGCATCGGATGTATACGTATGTGTGTATGTGTATATTTACATACTGTGGACAACTGGATGGATCGACAGAGAGGGTGAGAGAGAAAGAGAAAGAGAGGGAGAGCGCGCGCGAGAGAGACGATAGCATCTGTCTATCTATCTATCTATCTATCTATCTGTCTATCTATCTATCTGTCTGTCTGTCTGTCTGTCTGTCTGTCTGTCTGTCTGTCTGTCTATCTATCTATTCGTTATCCCACAGCTGTCATTGATTAATTGTAATTTTCCTCCATGATCACACAGAGATATTGCCGATAATTTGTACATTTTAGAAAATCTTTATCTACTTCTCGTTCCTCCACGGCACCCCCTCCATACCTCCCCCGTGTTTTGTCTCCCATCGTCGAAAGAGAAAACTCCAGCCAGGTAAACCCCCCCCCCCTCCCACTACGTTTGCCAAGCTGAACACTGGCAAGAACCCCATACCTTTTCACCCTCGACTGCACGCGCCATAATACTGGTAGATAAATGGTGTCCTTGCGTGATCGACTTCCTGTCCAGATTCTCCCTCTGCCTGGGGGAAACTTGGCAGGGTTTATTGACTGTTTACAGTGAGACTCTGGGGTGTATCTGCCCCCCCCCCACCCCCCAACCCCACCCACATTTCCAGTTATTTCTCCGCTTCTGTAGCTCACGGACTGGTTTATTAAAAACTCTGATTTCAGGCCAGTCAGCGAAAGACACAAATTGAGACTTCCCCTATAATTTGTTGCTTTGATTCCACAGTTATCCTTTTTGCGTGTTAGCGTATTTATTTTCTTTGTCTGTCTGTTCTCTCCATCCCATGTCATTCTCACTTCTTCTCGTACTAAAATCTCTCTTTCTTTTGTTATATCACATTCATGTCTCTTTCTCTCTCTCTCTGTTCCTCTGTCTGACTTTCTTTCTGTCTCTCCTTCTTTCTGCCTCCCTCTCTGTGTCCGTCTCTGTCTGCTTCTCTCGCTGTGTCCGTCTCTCTGTTTGTTTGTCTGCCTGTCCATGTCTGTCTCTCGATCTCTGTGTGGCTATCTCTCTTTCGATCTCTCTTTGTTCCCCCTCTCTTTCTGTCTGTCTGTCTGTCTTCTGTGTGTGTGTGTGTGTGGGTGGGTGGGTGTCTGTCTGTCTTCTCTCTCTCTCTCTCTCTGTCTGTCTTCTCTCTCTCTCTCTCTCTCTCTCTCTCTCTCTCTCTCTCTCTCTCTCTCTCTCTCTCTCTCTCTCTCTCTCTCTCTCTCTCCTCTCTCTCTCTCTCTCTCTCTCTCTCCCTCTCTCTCGTCAGAATGTGAATTGAAAGAAAACAACAGCACATACCACAATGCGCAGTTTACCATTGTATCAGATCCAAGCCGGTAATTCAATCAGTTTCTTGCAATCACCCCCGTGATATTTGTGCATAATCCAATCAAACTCCGCCGTTTGAGCGCCAACTCTTTGATAAACGCTCCAGGCCCGGCCTCCCCGGAGTTGTCTGCTCCTGAGTAATCGCAAAAACCCAAGTAATCGCAGGGATTCTTCTAAAGTCCTCACCCAAAATGATGGTACCGACTACTTACGTTATCATTTCTATACGGGTTTTCAGTAAAAGGGTCAAAGTTATCGGGTTCCCAGTCGTGTCGTGGCGTGTTTTGAAATCAGTTACACGTATAGGCCTAAACATAATCTGCACGGCGATATTCCCACTGCCTGAATGGTTTAGGTTCCCTTTCCCTGCCACCCACACTCTCACCCCTAATATAAGTTGACGCTGTGGAAAAGTACCCGCTTAATCTCGTGTGTTCATGACAATACAGGATGTCACAAAAATGTGTACACACTTTGAGTGTGTATCAATACAATATTAGGTAAGGTACACCCAGTATTTATAGCTGAAATTGGGTGAAGACCCAATAAGACAACTGAACAGAGCAGAACAGGTTATGATATTCAGGCTTCGCACAGCACACAACCTGCTAAAGGACCATTTGCATCGCATCTTTAGAATTGGCAACAGCAGTGTATGCGAATGCGGCTTAGAAGCAGAAAATGCAGAACACCCTGCAGACTTGTCCAAAATATAACACGCAAAGGGAAGCCCATTGGCCTGAGGCCACGCCTGTCAGGGAGAAGCTGTATGGTAGCTTGGAACAATTGAAGAGAACAGCTGCTTTTTTTGCAGAGAATTGGAATAAAGATTTGACATCCGCCATGATGGGGAACGCAGAAGAAGAAGGAGAAGATAGCTGAAATTAAATAGGACAGGTGTGTAATTATCTGAGCTATCATATGTATTCTGGGCCAGACATTCATGACAACGGAGTTCAATAGAGTTGCAAACAACATTAAGCAATTCATTTGTTTAACTATACACCTTTGGGGGGGGGGGGGGGTGGTACCCTGTGGTTAAGAAATCGAAAGTTCAAAACGACGTATTAAAAAAAAAAAAAAAAACTATAAAATAAATCGGCGGATGCATCGATTAAATCGATTGTTTAGTCTGGACATACTGCGACCTAAGTTCATGTTTTTGCCAAGTCCATTTTTTTGCACAACTGAGAAATTTGGCGTTAAACGTTAGGGGCGTTAATATTATGCTAAGGAGTTAGAATGAACTGGAACTGTGACAGAGCTTGGTAAGTGCCACAACGCATTTAAAACAAAGGGTCAAAGTTTGCATTTGTTATAACTTTTCTACAATACGAAAAGGTCTCCAGTTTTTCGGAAAATGGAGATAAAACAAATAAGATCTAAAGTCGCTATACGTGAAGGTTTAGCATGAGGAAGCTGATGCTGCAGAAGTACTCTTGACCTGTGAACTATGGGGTGGTAAAGGTCTGGAACTTTGCCGTCGTTCTAAAGCAAAAGAATGTTCTCGTCACGAAGAAAGGAGATCTATTTGAAAAGGATTGAATTTGCGCAGCGCTTTCCGCCATTGTGTGGTCGCGTAGTTTGTATTGATTCAGTCAGCTCTGCCGCCTTGCCATTCACTGGAAAGGTCAACGATGGAATAAGGGAATAACTACTCAATTTGCCAATAATAATCATCGATAAAATCAATCGTATTTGCTGGAAAACATAGGGAAATCAGCGCCAAACTTCTGCAAATTAACTGGGCGTGAAATTCACCAGCCCCCCCCCCCTTCCACACACACACACACACATATATACAAACACACACACACACACACACATTTATCCCCAACACCCATCCACCCCAAATAACCTCAAGCCCCCACCTTGATGTGCTTCTAGACGATTTGAGACACCGCGCACAGAACCGTAGGTGTTTACAACGAGGCACGCATCTTCAGTGCCTAGGACGAAGGCGCACTTCTTAGTTGCCGGTGTCATTAATTAGATGGAGACTGTGAAGACTTAAATGGCGACCTTGGTTTTCGTTTGTGCAATCTCCATTCTCTGAAAAACTGAAGATCTTCTAGTATGTAGAAGAGATATAACAAACGCACACTTTGACACTTGTTCAAAATGTGTTGTGGCACTTATCAAGCTGTTTTATAGTCCCTATTTATGCAAACTCCAAATCATAATACTAAAGCCGCACAACGTTTAACATCGAATTTCTCACTTGTGCTAAAAGTGGAGTTGAACAAACCAGAACTAAGGTCACGAAATCTATCTGCAGGGGGATTTTAATTTTTTAACCACTTTTTTTTTCGGGGGGGGGGGGGGGAAGCTTACCCAAGGTTATAGGCCCATTGCGAATGACGTTTTTGTTTTGTACTTCCGACACCTAAAATGGCGGGTGGATCAGCTGACGAGTGTAAATCTTCGAGATATGTCTAAGCGGTTAAAATGCCTGCTGGTTGCATTGCAGTTGACAGTTATGTCAGGGGTGGAAAGGATGGATCCAAGCTGGCCAGATTCCCTACCATCCGTGTAAACAAAGGAAAGGAAGTGAGAGACTTGACCGAACGTCTCTCAAGTGCGTGAACGCACGTGTCATTATTTACTGTAGTGAACCTTTCTTTAGCTCGCCGCCGATTGGTTCGCGACGCCTGAAATGCTCACAGTGCAAATCAGCTAACGAATCAAAATCAATGCTACCATCGCCATGGTTAAGCGTCGGTCCTGACAACTAAAATGGCCGATATCTGCAATGGACCTATAGGTTAGCATTCAGTTAAGTGACCAATCATAGGTTACAGGGTTTTGAAAGAGGGGATACACAGCGAGACGGGAATATAAAGAAAAACTGAGACTTAAGGCCGAGTGAGACTACAGCACAGCTTCAGGGGAAGAGAAAAGAGAACCGCCCCTGACGTCTTTGCACTCTCTGGGGACGGGTTTGGGCGTGGCCACTGCCAGGGCATGAATCGATTACTACCATCAGATCCTTAACTTTAGTGTCCAAATTGGTCTGACACTATAATGTAAAGACCTGGCGGAGCTGTGTTAGATTAGTAGTAAAAAAGTTAGTACCTGAGCTATGGGATCCAAGGGGGCGCAGCTTGGAGAAATACCCACCAGTGAGGGGGGGGGGGGGAGAGCAGGAGGTGGGGCTCAATTTAGTGTCACACAGAAATGCAGATTTCCAGAGCTGCTTGGTCAAGATTAGACATTTCTTTAGAGTTGCGGGTATCCCTGGTTGCATGCTGGCTTGGCGCTCACGTGCGACACATGCTGTCGTGACGCAGTCCTGTTCCACGTTCCCGTTGACTCTGTTATGCGCCCGTGTCCCACAAGAGTGCGCATCTTCATGCATTCGCGTAGATACCATAAAAAGAGAAACAAAAAAAAAACAACCGATGACGCGTTTACAACCTGAAAAAGTGGGGCATGTGGTCTAGAGGCCAGGTGCTCGCTTCTCACGCCGAAGTTACCGGGTTCAAATCCCGGTCGGTACAGACATGTTGAAATCTTGGGATTTTTCTCATATTTTCCTGTCCCTGATCCTATGGTAGGAAGGATCGAGCACCTAGTCTTCTCGGATAAAGACGAAAAACTCTGAGGGCCCGCGTGCACGTTGCGCACGTTAATAGACCGGGTCGAACAAGGGAATATATGATTACACGAAGAGGTTGGCACTGGGTAGAATACATTTGCATAAATGCTAATGTAACCTCCCTGTGTCGGTTGTCTTTGCAAATGAATCCACGCACTTGGTATCTCAAAATTCTCTAGAGATTGTGAGAAGTGTGATAGTTATGCAGCCCGCGTTCTCAGAAACATAAAATTGCTTTCTCTGGGACGTCAGAGCTGGAACATTGTTGTAGGCAGGAAGAAGTTGTGAGCCGGGGCAAAATTGTTGCGTGATAGATCGGAATAACTTGAAAGAATGATAAGTTTGAAGTTTAAACTGGAGGCTCTGAATAATCCAAATTATAAGACCTCCAGAGAAATGGACCGTCATCTTTAGCCTATTGGTGAGTTAAGTATAGAGTTTGGCTATCCAGTTTCCTGTACTATAGCCCTGCTGCGACCCATAGTTTTTCTCTGTGGTTTTTATAATATTTCGTTAAGCTTTTGGATATGTCGACCTCGTACTTTCTACTCTGGTCGTAAAATGTAACTTGAATCTGTTCGGACTCGTGATCCTGAGTTTAGCAGTAGTTTTGTTGCTGTGTTTGTCGGATAATATTCTACTTTTTGTGGTGGTGGTGATATTGATGATTGTGGTAAGTGACAATGTTAGTTCACTAATTGTTTCTGACGATTCCTTTATCGTTTTGCTCTAGTTTTGAGTGGAGGTAATGGTTTAAATGGCACCGACAACCCTGATGAATTATCAATTTTCACCAGCACCGAGTAAGTGCGGGCTTCCAATTTAATAAGATGACAAATTTACACACAATGTTTTTCTGTATAGTTCAAAATTAACAACGTTTTGTACCATCAAATTACAACAGTGGGTGTCTATTCATTGTGTTATTTGCAATCCAGACTGCTCCATCAATACTGGTTTACCGAGAGGTATTTGAAGTCTGTCGTTATTTCTTTTTCCCCTGTCCGCCATTTTGGTCAGATGTTATAGTTTAAGACCGGGCGTGCACCAGGCCATATGGATTGGCTGACTAATTGGGTAGTGACGTCACGACCGTTTGTTTCATTGAGATCTCGCACACTAACCAACTGGGTTCTTTTCTTCTCATTACTAGCACTAGCCGACTGATCAGAATTGGTTGGTTTGTACCTAGGCAGTAGCTCAGTGTCATGTCGTCACATTCCAATTTGTCGGCCGATCAAAATCGGCTAGTGGGCACCTAGGCTAAAGTCTGTATTTATGCTGGGGCTGTGGCGACTGTTCGGTTTCATCTTGAGTGTGAAAGTCGCTCATACGACTGAGTGTCACCGCAAACAAAATCTACGTGCAGAAGACTTTTATCTCGTGTCACAGTGTTTCTCTCCCTCTCTCTTTCTTTTTCTCTCTCTCTCTCGCTCGCTCTTTCTCTCTCTCTCTCTCTCTCTCTATCTTTCTCTCTCTCTCTCTCTCTCGTTCTCTTTCTTTCTCTCTCTCTCTCTCTCTCTCTCTCTCGCTCTTTTTTTCTCTCTCTATGTCTCTCTCTCTTCGTCTCTCTCTCCTCTATCTCTCTCTCTCTCTCCCTCTCTTTTTTCTCTCTCTCTCTTTCTCTCTCTCGCTTATTTCAGATGGACTGAGATAAACATCTATATCTATTCATCCATTTGGAAGCCATTTTTTTTATGGACCTCGAGTGACACTTTGCCGAAAGTGTAACATACGTAATTGCACATAAAATTATGCGTGAATAAGCAGAGAGAACAATAAAGATATTATGTGTGAGTGAGTCATTCAAATTACCATTATCACACAATGTAGGGCGAAGCTGTTACCGATTCGGGGACATTCACAGTGTTGTCCCCTTCCATCTTTTCTACCTATGTAAACGCCTATGATATCGGGGGGTGGGGGAGGGGGGGGGGGTTCCTCGGTATATTCAGGCAAACAAAAAAAACAGCTGTTGTTACTTTATAAGGCAAGAAGGTTGTTTTTGTCCTCCACAATTCGCGTCAACAAGACATTGTAGCTAGATGTGTGCCATATTTCACGAAGGTTCCTTGCCGCGTTACTTCATGTAATAAGCCAGTTTATGAAATGATGCGTTAGATGTGTATACAGTGTGCATATAGTTGGAAGTCCAGAAGAGCAGGCCGAACAGGCCGCTGCCTGGGCAAAATTAAATTATAACGTATTCGTACCCCCCCCCCCCCCAAAAAAAACCAGCAAACCTGCCGACCGGCGCTGCATTGTGGCAACGACATGTCCGCTCCAGTTGTAACTGGGCTGCAATGACACGAAGGCAAATTTCTCAAATGGGATTAAAGAAGTATACAAACTCCAAAATAGACCATGTAGTATGTGCTCTTAAACATTCGGTGGAAGTGAATTTTCCTCATGGAACAGTAAAGCTATTCATATCTTCTTATCAATCTGATCTACTTATCTGTGTAGTCCAGTTCTTGCCATTTGCCTAGCGTCTCTTATTCTCTTTCTCTCTGAAACACCCACATGACGTGTATAGAAAATATTATGGTTCCCGACCAGAAAGAATGTCGGATGTCAAAATTACTACTTTACTGGAGAAGTAAAAAAAAAACACTGTCATTTCCTTTGTGTGTCGTTCAAAAGAACTATTCATTCCAAACAGATTCCTAACAACAGGAGGCAGTTATTGTCTTGTAACCGGGCTAGTTAGATCGGCGAGGTAAAAAAAACAACATCATATTTTCACTTTTTGGACAATTTGACTTACGGCAGATTTCTTGGACTGTAGCGATATATATATACAAAATAAAAAAAAGAGAGAGCTTTAATAATGACAGCAGTCTGATGGAGTCACAGCTGTAGCTACCATCAATAGTATGTGCACGCAGGCCAAGAGGCATAACTCTCCATTACTGGGGTGGCAACCCTCTGGTCCAAAAGATCGTCTGTCCCCCCCCCCCCAGCCCCCCTCCCCCCACCCCCTATCATAGGTTTCAGAGAACCGCTCATCGCTAGCTACAGGGCTCTGCTGAGCTTTTCCTCTATTTCACTGACTTATGCATTTTTCTAGATGAGTAACCGTCATTGAGTGCACATTCCACAGACTTCACGTTACATAACTCTGTACTGGTCGTGTTGACATGGGCGGATCATGTTATTTTCTCATTTACATAGAGTGTGTGTTTTTGTTTGTTTGCTTGTTTGTTTGTTTGTTAGTGTCGTGTGATAAACGTGGCAGAGATGAGATTGTGAATAAGAAAACCCGGCTTAAGACGACAGAGCTGATTTTGAGAAAAGACAGCTTTGAAGTGAAAATATGGGTCCGACACAAACTTCCAACTTGGCTGTTGTTCAGCGGACCGTGGCATGTTACAGGGTAAACTGTAGATGAGCAGTGAACACTACTCGCTATGATCTCTATAGCGGCTTTGTAATTAGACTACGGCCTCCTGATAACAATCACTCCAATATTACTTGGTCAATTAGCTTTTGCCACTTATAGGATTAAATGCCGTTTTCTCAAAATCTTGTTTTAGGGGGGTCACTGACTTCAATTTATCAGAAATGTCTTGTCTTTTATTATGTATATGTACAGAACTCAAAATGTCATGTTGCCGATTTAAGCCTTGTTTTCTCATGCACACTCACAAATTATTATAATCAACACTCTAGTTGCCAGCGATCCAGACATCGTCACGATGTCTAATTTTCTCCATTTTGGGATACATTTTAATTTATCAATAACCAATATTTTTCATGATAAAATGTTTATGCTTTTGCATTCAGGTGCACTGTTCTAGATCAGTTTTTCATGCATCGGAGATTTTGGGGATAAAAGTGGTCTATGTCTGGGCGGTAGAAGGTGGCATGGTGATCTAGAGGCAAGGTGCTCGCCTCTCATGCCGCAGGTGGCGGGTTCGATCCCTGGTCGATGCAGGCATGTTGGAATTTTTGGTCGGGGGGGGGGGGGGGAATTCCTGTCCCTGATCCTATGGTAGGTAGGATCGAGCGTCTAATCTTCCCGGATAAGGACGAAAAACTTAAAGGGCCAGTGTGCACGTTGCGCACGTTAAAGATACCGGTATCTTGGCAGTTATTATTGTAGAAGAGCAGGCTGAACAGGCCGCTGCCCGGGCAAAATTCTAAAAAGACAAATCCTTACCACAAAAACACACAGAAACAAGAACAAGGAAAGTGGGGTGTATGGCAGCGACCTCTTAAACTAAAGACCTAAACAAGGTAGAGGGTTGACAGAGAAGCCGGTGCAACGTTTATGGGTAGACGGTTTGATGAGCTGGACCGTAGTTCATCATCTGTTACTGCTTGTGACTGAGAAGCTCAGAAAGTTGGCGTTACATGCAGTGGCAATTATGAGGTTGTAAATGTGGGTGGGACTCTAAGTAAGAAAACTCTCGAATGAATCTTGGAGCGGGGAGAGGAGAACTTAAGGGGATGCCCTGTGTGCTAGGATTCTGGTTCCTGTCATCCAATCAAATCAAACCAGAAATGGTGATTGTAGCTATACGCTATGGTACAGGAGCTTGGGATGATGAAGACGATGTTAAGTCATTTCTGTGTTACTGGGAGTGCAGATATCATTGTGGAAGTAAACAGTATTATACATTATGAGTTGCAAAATTTAATTCGCCAAAGTGCAGGGATGTCTTCTCTTGGAGGCAAGAGTCACAAAGTCACACATGAGGCATTGGAATTTTATATTCTCAGAGTTAGCAGCGTAACTTCCAGCGAGATGTCTTAAGAGAACAACAGATCAGCCCCCCCCCCTCCCGTCCTCTCGGAAAGCCAGTGATCAGTAGTAAGATTACGTGGGCGCATGAAAATTTAAGAAAATGCCAAACTCCAGGATATTCAACTAAGAACTCTTCTCGGTGTGATGTTCATGTGAAGCATGAATTGAATGTTTTTCGGCCGAACCGCCCAGAGCGGCTCACAGGAATGATTCAGTTAACGTAGATTCGGTGAGTTTATCAACAATCTTTGTCTATGAAGGTGCTCTCTAATCGTTTTGTTTTACGTCTAAAATTATCCATTTCTCCAGATTCAAAAGCATAGTTATAAATTCATGTTGCTCGTTTCAGTTTGCTCTGCGGATTGTATACATGTAATACGAACGATAACAGTTGACAGTAATTATGCATGTTTGCTCGCTCGTCGCATTGTGGAGGATTCAGTTACCGTTGGCTTGACAGATGTGCGTGATTATCCCCACGCAGAATTAGCCTGCAGTTGGGTGTACACACTGGGAGGCTGTTGTAATGTTACAGGTGGCGAAGATTAAAACCGTTGCTGAGGTCACAGCCATAGGCGGATATGACTTCATTTATTATGGAGGACGCTGGGTTGAATTTTCTAAGAATTGTCATTTCGTGAATTTCTTCCGAGAAATGAAAGCATGATACTGTTTTGTGGAAAGGAACATTCCTCAGTGCGGTTTAATGCTTCAAGGTGCAACTCCGTAATATTTGATTACGTCTTCAGGTTGTGCAAACCGGGTGGCGATTAAGGCTTCAGGACTGTGGTGCAGAGTGGATTGTGTTTAATTATCGGTGCACTGACTCTTTATAATTATCATTTATTTTGTTTAATAATAATGATCAGGGGCGGCTCTTTATTACATTGTTGAACATTCAAAGAAGGAAGTATCTTAACGTCCATATTTCCCCTCCCTCGACATGTACAGACCAGTTCTGTGGTAGCTTTA
Source organism: Onchidella celtica (assembly GCA_963931925.1). NCBI lineage: Eukaryota > Metazoa > Mollusca > Gastropoda > Systellommatophora > Onchidiidae > Onchidella > Onchidella celtica. Next base: position 113,108,194 of record OZ007567.1, on the reverse strand, counting down.
CCTCCCAGAGATGACTTGTTGTGGTTACTTTTATTGGTAGTAGAAATGTTAGTAAACGAACTTCTATTGTGAATCAGTTACTGGTGGAGGTAAGTGGAGTAAAGGAATACGTTTGTGAACTTTACCCAGCCAGTGTCCTTACGTCAATCCGACGTAGATCTCTGTAGGGTTTCCATAGGGTTGGTAGGATAACTGTAAAGGGAGGGGGTTGTCCCTATATAAAACTGACGTCAGCACCATGTTATATATAACCAGCGGATCTACGTAGGAACGATGTCATTGTGGGGTTGCTGGTTGGATAGTTCTGGTGTTGTAGAGGGTCGTGTGACGGTGTCTGTGGGGGAGCCAGGGACACTTTTGTAGCCGGGTGGTGTTGTAACAGTCACTACCCTCATCATCAGCAGACACGACAACAGCACGGAAAGTAGTAGACACAGATGTTGTCTGTCGTCGTTTCTCTGCTGCTCCCTGTCCTTCAGTCATGAACTTCTCAGTCACCTGGTCCCAGTGTTTACAGTCACTGGTCGCGAAGACAGAGACTTTCATTCTGCACAGTTTAATTAAATTCGTCACTGTGTCTGACATTTGCTTAAAAAGAAAAGAAAACGCTATACAATTCAGATTTTTTGAAGTGTTTACGCTAGGTTGAATTGTAATGCCAATTCCCAAAATTTTACTTATTCCAAACTCTTAATTTTCAATTCCGTTCTGGTTTATCAACTTATATATTTCTTACAGAAAATAATAATACTACCTGTGTACAGTATACATGTATATAATCAACAAGACTAACAGTATTGTGATAATCTTGCTTACAAAAACGTCATCATGAGAATTAGTCTCTAAGTCTAGATATTGATTGATTCAGGTAATTCTGGACTCCGGAGTTCGCGCGGTCTTTCTGATCTAACACGTCGGTGTGGACTGTAATTGGTCCAAACTCATTTCCTGTTTGATGTGTTTGTCAGTGGCGGTGCATGGTCACATAGCAATGGAGGCACCATCGCATGTCATCCCTCATTTGTGTCGGTCTTTCAGTCTCGCCGGATAGACTCATAATTTAAAGGGGGTAATTCATAAATTTGTGAAACTGGCCTGTGTTACAAAAAGACGACTATGTTGTGCCAACCTCCTGCTTCTCGAAATTGTTTAGACAGATTAAATTTGTTATCTCGCATTTCTAATGATTAAATTTTTACTTGGCGTATAGAGACCAGATGTGTTAGATTAACCAACGCAGTAAACATTTGAAAGGCGGCGGGAGGAGCAGTAAGGCACGATTAACTCTCTGCATGCCGTGATCTTTGGGCAGAGCCAAACTGAAATCACTCTAAATTCAAAGTTTGGGGCAAAATTACAACTTTCAACTGTTATACAAATCGGATGATACTGAAAATGTACAGTTGATTTGAGGTCTTTATTTTAGGAGGTTCGCTGCCCTTGGCATTTACACCTCACTTTACTTGTTTTATTATTTCTTGTTCTGGCGGGGGGGGGGGGGGGGGGAGATGATATGGATAAATTTTTAATCTATTAATTTCAATTTTGCCCGGGCAGCGGCCTTTCGGCCTGCTCTTTACGATTTCCAACTGCCAAGGTATCTTTAACGTGCGCAACGTGCACACGGGCCCTCCGAATTTTTTCGTCCTTATCTGAGAAGACTAGGTACTCGATCCTACCCCCCAATAGGACCAGGGACTTGAAAATATGAGAAAAATCCAATTTCCAAGAACTACTCGATCCTACCCCCCAATAGGACCAGGGACTTGAAAATATGAGAAAAATCCACTTTCCAACATGCCTGCACTGCCCGGGTTTAGAACCCGGGACCCTTGGCATGAGAGGCGAGCACCTTGCCTCTAGACCACCTTGTCCCTTGAAAATGTTACAGTGAATCGGCAAGTTTTTTTTTATAACCGCTGGGCGATGGTTGAAATATTGTATTTACGATATTTCCAAAATGTGAGATACTACGAGCTCATCATTTTCTTGAGTCTTAAAGCCTAGCATGGTGGTCTCGTGAAATGTCGATGACTATGGGACATTATTGAAATAGTACGTTCATAGTGTAGCTAACTGGTTTATTTGTTGTGGAGATAAAGTCCTGCCCCCCACGATGTTAATGAAGTTTTCCAGATTTATCCAAGCGATAAATGGATTTAATTATCCTAGACAAAGAGTGATGGCTCGAGAGTGAATTGGTGCAAGTCAAGCTGTGCAAGTGGTAGACACTGGTTTTGTATAGATATCCAGCGTTAATGGAGGAGATGAACAGTTGTAGTTTGTTATCTGGGACTAGGCTGGGCACGAGATGAGATACTATTTTAAGAAAAAGGCGAGGAAGGGGGGGGGAGGGGGAGGGGGGATCTGACAGGTTATACTCTTTGCGTCTGTATAATATCTAGGTCACCTTAATCGGTGGAGACAGGTTGAGTTTGTTTCCGTGTGTGTGTGTGTGCGCGCGTGTCCGTGCATGTGTATGTGTGTTGGGGTGCAAATTAAGCTGTGAATGAGTGAGTGAATGAGTGAGTGGATGAATGAATGAATGTGTCAAGGTGAATTAGTGAGTGAGTGTAAAAAAAGGGTGAGGTATGAAGAGAAGACAGAAGTGAAAACAGTGAGTACATGGACATATCCGTGAAGTTTGTGACCAGGGAGAGACTTGAATTCAGACTGGTCAGGTCAAAGACGCTGTGACACTTGCACTGAGGTTTCGACAAAGATTTCGTCACAGTCAAGTTGTAGAGCCAAACAGTTCCGCCTCCAAGTTTCCGATTATGTGCACAGTTACAATAGTTTTCATACACGGCGAATCCTCGTGCCACTTCGCAATGTGAAATTGGAAATTTGAGCTATTTTTAATTAGTAACTTGTGATTGGCTGAAATACAAATCCGTTTGGCGAGTTAAGATGATAATCAAACCCGACACTGATGAGTAATCACCGGGCATCGTGTTTCATTCATCAGGCAGAGATCGGTTCCCAAAATGCTCGGACTTGGATACACATGAATCATGAAATTTTGTAACGGCTGTGCTGGGGACGCGAGGTCTAAAATTACTTTATAAGGCATTGTTGAACAGTGAAAACAACTCAGTACTTTCTCTATTTGGCTTTGTAATTGGACTATGCGTCACTTACAACATTGTTTTGTGGCAGTCATGTCTTTTGATCAGCAAAACGTCATGGTGCTAACCTTTTTGGTCTAAGTCAGACTTTGGCCAAAACAGAATGTACCTGTTGTACGTCATTGCCCTATCCATGGTGCATCTGTTAATGTAAAAATCGTTCAAAAGTGCCAAGCCATTATCCTGAAAATAAAACTTTCTGTAATGGCCTCTCATTCACAGACGTAGGCCATTTTGGTTCTGGGGTTGTTTCAGCCAACGTGGATGACGGCCACTTTTACCTAGAGTCATTTTGGCCTAAGTCTGACTGCATTGCAAAAGAATAAATACGTTTTTTTTTTTACGATTTGCTCAGAAGTGCAAAAAATGACTTAGGCCAAAAGGTCAGCACCATGACGAAATGTCATGTTTATGGTATTCGAAAAAAACAGAGAATAAAGTTGCCGTTGAAGTTAGCGGCAACCTGTGGGCCCAAGCCCCTCCTGGGATTTATATCTGGGACATTCCACGGTAACTGGCGGGACTTTCAGACAAAACATTTTAATACATTTTAAGAAAGGAAAGGCCACTAAATAAATAACCAACCGTTTATTTCAAAATGGACTGATCAATCCTCCGCACAGAAATGATAAAAACGTGTTTCAAATAATAAAAGTTGAGATAAGTCCATTCAATTACCTTCATTTTAGTTGGTAACTGATGGAATAGAAAAGTACCATGTTTTTTAAACTGCAAAATGAAAATGCAAAATTTGTGAAACAAAACCAACAGGATTAGTGAACAATATTTTTCTACATTTAAAAAATGCATTTGAGCATATTATAAAAAAAGCATAAATAATCAAGTTTTACTTTTAAGCACACTGGGGCAATTAATTTGAGTAACTGATGGGAGGTTGTAAACATGTGCTCTATTCCAAGATGGTCTCTAGGTCTCTAGGAAGATAATGCTAACCAAAAAAGTTAATTTAATTACTGCCCTTTACAACACAACCGTTAATTTTTTTTCCCAGGCATGGTTTGAAAAATGGCTCTTAGGTAACGTAATTATAACGTGGAATGTCCCATCTGAAAAGCATGAGAACCTTTGCCTGGGATGTTTGGAGGCGGCTTATATCAGGATCTGACATCTACTCATCGATGTTGCCCTTCTGACGTACAGCAACAAGATTTCATTGTGGTAGTTGTTGTTTGAGATCAAGGCAATTCATTCAACTCGACACGCGAAAAGTGCTCGAGATAAAAGGTTTGACCAGGATAGACAGATTTTCATTGTTGTGAGAATGGATTTAACGCAAGTTGTGACTGTCCAACCTTTTAATATTTTGCTGTTTGTGATACTCATAACCATATCGTTGCCTGGATAGAGTTGTGGTGTTTCTGTATTGTGTTTTATCCACATTCTTGTTTAAGACTCTCTCAATAGTTATTTGAAAAAAAAAATTCTAAGACTCTACAGGTAAGAGCATGTCAGTGGCGTAGCGTGGTTTGCTAGCGCTCGGGGCAAGGCAAGTACTGCGGCCTCTGGCCCGTGGACGGTTAGAAAGAGGCAAGATTTGTTTGCTTTGTCATGCTGACAAACTGTAGAATGTACGAACATTGGAAGAGGTTTTTTGTGAGGGGGGGGGGGGGCGCTGTGTTTTATTTATCGCAGTGTCTATACTCCGGTCACCCCGACGAATAGCCTGGCTATACTTCCGTCCCGGACCAATGAAAAGCTGTCTTTCAACTCCAAGTTAGGCTAGGGTAAGAAAACAAACATTCGAATGGCGGCATGGATGTTGATAGATCTAGATCTATCTACATGTTTTGTTGGACCTGGAGGGCGTGAGGGTCTAGTCAGTTTGTATCAGTGGGCGGTAGTCAGATTGACTAATCAGGCGAAAAGGGGCTGGGGTAGCCATTGGCGATCGATGTACACACAGGTCCAGGACTGGAGTATAGGCATTTGGCTATTCGTCAGTCCGGGACCGGAGTATAGCCACAGCCTTTATTTATTATTTCTACTTTATTTTCTTTTTGTTTTGAAATTTTGGGGCCTGGGGCAGCCGCTCCTGTGGCATCCCCCCCCCCCATGCTACGCAACTGGCACATGGTTATATCTAGACAAGAAGATGGTGACAGAATCCTGTTGTTATGGATGGCATCGTCACTTATCCAGGAATTGTCTCGTTTGAAACCCCAGGGACTGAAGAACACACAGAACTTAATTTTGTTCTTAACTGCGAACCCGTTCACACGCGCAAAAGTTAGTAGTGAAACAGAGATAGACAATTCTAGGAGAAAAGTTTCATTTGACTTTGAGTAACACAATAGGGATATCGCAAGGACGCGTTTCTATGAGCGTCCATGTGCGTGGGGATCGCAGGGGGCAGCGCCCCCCCCCCCCGGCAAGTTAGTCCTCCAGGTGGATACTTTTATAACAAATGCAGAGCTCGGCGATTAACACACAGAACATGAATTAGGTACGAACTGCGACACCAAAGTTGTGTAGCACATATGCCACTCCTCTCATTTGCCTTGAATAATTATCTCGTCATTAGGCAATTGGTCACCAGTGAAAAGGCATGACCATGAACTCGTTTTCTTGTTGTTAATCCACTTGTGTTGCTGTTGTTGTCACTGCCGGCGCTAATAAATCACAGTGCAAGTTTGTAAGTCCTTAACTCAAACATCTGCACCTTTATAAATCTGGTGAAAGAGTTCGGTACGCCCCGACCTTCCAGACAAGATACCCTAAACCCATCCTTAACCTTGTCCTTATCTGTAACCCTAAGCCTAATCTTATCCCTAACCCTATTCCTTATAATTTCAACCAGAAAACAAAGGGATAATGACATGGTTAGAGATAGGTTTAAGGTATCTTGACTGGGTGCTCTGGACGTATGGAATTCTTTTCATATCTGATATAAAATTAATACTTCTTTGTCAATGAAGGAGTACGTGTACCATAATGAGTAACACAACTTTCGTCGGTTTTAATAATATATTTCATGTTCTGAGTGTTAATCGCCGAGCCCCACATTTACTACATGTATGAAAACATCCATCTAGAGGACTAACTCACCAGGGGGGCATGCCCCCCCCCCATATGCCGACGAGGCCCGGCTCACGGTATCCCTATTTTATGATTCGGTGGAACGCCTCCCTTTGTCAACGTTCATTATTTACACAAAATGGTCACTCGTGCGACGCTCGGTTATTTCACTCGGTCCTCTCGGTTTCTTAGACAGAGTTATAGTTCCGTCTGTGTTCTCTCCAGCCAAGTTATCTGCCAACCAGTCCAGCACAGTGATCTATGTTCACGTGTAACCCAAGTAGTCCGGGCTTTAAAAATGTGTGACCTAGTTTTTTTGTTTACCACAGCAAAGCATGTCAAAACCCGTGCCCTCTCTGACAATCTGTTTACAAGGACGTATAGAAGGCGCCTGAGCTGTGTCTACTAAAGTGTTAACAGTTGGTTGCCTTAACAAACAGCTGTTGTGGTGTGTTCGTGGACGAATGTTTTTGAAGATAGTTAGGCCTGTGTTTAGACTGAATACGGTTTTGAAATCGCCTTTTTGTAGACAAAATTAATATTTATGAGGCATCTAGATATTATTATTATTCATAGTTTGAAGACAAATTGGATTAACCTTAGTCCTGCGCGAGGCTTCATGGTGTCTCCCGTCTGTTTACTTGTTTGCTGCCACTGACCATTTTTCAACCCTCGTTTATTTATCCTGTCACCCCTGCTAGATCTAACAAAGTGGTGTCGCCCGATTACGCTTATTATGGTGAGATGTATTAACCATTCGTCATACTCACGTAATAGTTCTGACAGGTCGTAGGTTTGAAGTGGGGGAAATCTGAGGGGAACTGTTGACGTTGATGCTGGTTATCATTTCCATACGACGAAATGATAAGGGGGGGGGGGCACTGTGCTTATTTGATAAGCCTTTCTATGCATAAGGATTAATTCCGATGTAATACTAGGGGCAAATGACCGACTTTGTTGTTCGTTGCTGTCTCTATTTGGTGGCATTTGATGGCGGTAATTAGCGACATATTTTGTTGCTTTGGTTAAATCGCTCGAAGTGCATGTAGGTACTCCACGAGTTGGAAATCAAATCTCATGCCCAAGTCATTGAGAGGGTTATGCTAAGAAAACAGAATTAATGAAAGTGGAACCTTAAAGCCCCAAAACAGTGGAGGAGAGAGGAGTGAATGTCATGGTACATGTAGGTAATGCAAGTGAAGTGCCTGGCTTAAAGAAAACTAATTTGGTTACCTGTTCTATAATGGCCTGAAATAGGAACAAAAAAGCCCAGAACTCTTGGGAAATATTAATACATGTTTTAATCGCCACCTGCGCGCCACAGAAATCCCACTCCCTCCATTTATGTACGCTTTTTAAACCCTGGAAGCAACCCTCTCCCCCCCCCCCCCCACAGAAATCTCTCTTTGGAGCGTTCGTACTTTTTGGACGGTCCCTGAACTTTTCCTTCTATTAAGTGTCAACATTTTCTTCGTCACTCTGAGACCTGGCTGACTGCAAACATGTCTCCTCACCCTCTCCCTCTCCTGCCCCCCCCCCCCCAGGATCCTGGTTCACTATCAGACAGCCGGGGCCAAGAAAGTAAAACTTGAAGAGTCTCCGAGACGAACAGTTTGTTCTGTAGAAAGTAAGAATTGCCGAGAGCTGCTCTGTCATTGGCGCCCTCTTCTGTTGACACATACGTCTGTACCCTGACTTTACACTTGATCGCGTGTGTTCTTCTCAATAGCGATAAATTCAACGGTTGCCGTTATCAAAGACCATCATTTGCATAAGTGTCATTGAGTATTGCCCTGATATGCAGCAGTTATTGTGGTGTGTTCGTGGACTGCTGTTTTGAAGACTCCAGGTTTGTGTGTAGACTGAATGTGTGTTGAAATCTCTTTTTGTGGGTAATGTTTGACCATATCAGCAGGTCGCTCAAGTTTGAAAAGTACAATAAATTATCTGTCGTGTTACCGCTCAATTTTTTTTTTTTTTGTCTCTTGGCAAACATTGCCGAAATCTCTTGTAGAGATTGGGTTATTTGTGCAGGGTGCAGTAATTCTCTCATCCTACAGTCCTTCAAGTCTTGGGCCAATATTTCTTGTCATCCGGGTAAATTTTCACTGCTGCTCTATACAATTCCCGTTATCTGTGGGCACTTCTCCGTCCCGGCAAATGGGAGCAGTTCCGTGTACGCTGTTCCTCTCTCTGGGTTTGAATTCTATAAGACTAATAGTTTCTTTTTTCTCATCACAAAATTGAAACTGAACAAACAACAGAGCGGAGGGGCACAACGTCAAATGCGCAAAACATTTTGTCTGTCGTCACTTGTAAAATTCTGTAAAATTTGATGTGTTATTTCCATAAGACAGGTGTATGGAGATATGTGCTGATTACCGTTGTTAAGGTCCTGTTTTAACTTCATCGCAAAGTTTCACGCTTATTTATTTTCTGACTCCAGACAGATCATCATTTCATTATACCATGCGGAATTTTTTGGTCAGAAAATAGTGCAAAAAAATAAATCAAATATTTCAGCATATTCTGAAATTAGATTCCTCTAAACAAAACAACAACAAAAAAATGTGAAGAAAAAAAAAAACGGATTGTAATTCATTTGTTTCCATGGAAGCTGGCGGTTCTGGTTTGTCTTGTCACAAAAAAGAGATCTGGAATGAAACATCAACCCGCACTAAGTTCAGAGATTAGAGTTTTGAGGAAAAAAAAAATATTTTTAATTATTATTTGCTGTGGCTGTTGAAAGTATAATAGGTGAAATAGTTTTCACGGGTATTTCATTTACACTTTGTCGCCTTCCATTTTCAACAGTTTTGAGCGTAAACTAGCATTCGATACCAATTCTCTGCCCACAAATCGGTGATTATGTCAAATTGCTTTGTAGTACGTTTCGATTTTCAACCCCCCCCCCCCCCCCGGCGAGCAGCTCGATGAACGCACACGTCACAATCGCCAGCGTCAGCAGTCATTTATTCTGGAAAGGACAAGGACATAATATAATTAAATTCGCCACATTACCAGATGCGTCCTTCTCCTATAACTAGAAATAATTTCTATTCGTCCACCCCCCCCCCCCTTTTTATTAAAAAGAAAAATAACCAGATTATTATTTGTTTCAGGTGCTTCAGCTTACCTGGTGACGTCATAACATTGTTAACGCGGCTCGTTTTGTCTGACCTGCAGTCAGATATCCCTGAATTTGACTGGGGAGTTGTCATTGTTTTATCTTACCTGATACTGTGACAAGGAACTTCCTGTTTTTTTTTTATGTAGGCCTATTTATTTCTTCTTAGTAGTATAAAACCAACCAAAAAATCCTGCATTAGCCAACCCGTTGTCCTTCCCTCGAATGGTGGAGAATTGTATCTTCTGAGTATGTTTAATTTTTCAAATACTGACTTTTTATTTTAGTGTTGGAAACTCTATCTTCCGTGTATAGCTAGTATAGACATAGTCAGTGCACTAGGTGCGGTCAGCAAGTCGGTGCGGTCAATATTTGTTTTTCCATACAGTTTCATTTACTTGTGTTTTTGTGACTAATCCACGTTTTGTGACCTTCTTATCAAGACATCACAACATCACATAGAATATGGCTGCTGTCTAAGCTTGTATTTTGCCTTGGATAACTTTCCCAAATTTTGTGTCCCCACAACTTCCATCTTGAATTCAAAGGTAAAATATGTAACCCTACAGATTTCTCCATTTAGTGGTCTGGTGTAAGCTCACAAAAGTGCTCTGGACACTCTACTTTGGGTGGATTTTCATTGAAAATGTGTTTTCTGTGGATTATGAGCATGATTATGCACATATGGCACTGACTGTGCTGACATGCATTCATCTGACACTCTGCATGAGGTGCAGTCACTGGGAATTGCACTGTGACATCAGTGTTGTGTTTGCATCAACTATGATCACTAGCAGCAGTATTATTTATTATTATTAATATGATAACATGATATATTCAAAACAAGAGTTCAAAACAGCCACTGCACACCAGTTAATAGTACAACAACTGACTTTAGGCCTATGAGAAACAGAGAATAATATTGTGGTAAAATCCAAATACATAGGCTATATATGCATTTTGGAACTTGATCAAAGAATAGGCCTAGTAAGACAAAAAACCAGCATGAGGAGGAGAAAGAGTGGGAAGACAAAGAATTAGAAAAGAGGAGAATGGAAAGGTTGATTATCAGATCTATAGGTGAGTGTGCATGGAAAGGTTGATTATCAGATCTATAGGTGAGTGTGCATGGAAAGGTTGATTATCAGATCTATAGGTGAGTGTGCATGGAAAGGTTGATTATCAGATCTATATGTGAGTGTGCATGGAAAGATTGATTATCAGATCTATATGTGAGTGTGCATGGAAAGATTGATTATCAGATCTATAGGTGAGTGTGCATGGAAAGGTTGATTATCAGATCTATAGGTGAGTGTGCATGGAAAGGTTGATTATCAGATCTATAGGTGAGTGTGCATGGAAAGGTTGATTATCAGATCTATAGGTGAGTGTGCATGGAAAGATTGATTATCAGATCTATATGTGAGTGTGCATGGAAAGATTGATTATCAGATCTATATGTGAGTGTGCATGGAAAGATTGATTATCAGATCTATATGTGAGTGTGCATGGAAAGGTTGATTAGATCTATATGTGAGTGTGCATGGAAAGGTTGATTATCAGATCTATATGTGAGTGTGCATGGAAAGGTTGATTATCAGATCTATATGTGAGTGTGCATGGAAAGGTTGATTATCAGATCTATATGTGAGTGTGCATGGAAAGGTTGATTATCAGATCTATATGTGAGTGTGCATGGAAAGGTTGATTATCAGATCTATATGTGAGTGTGCATGGAAAGGTTGATTATCAGATCTATATGTGAGTGTGCCTGAGAAAACCCACAATAAGTCGACAGAGCTGATTTTGAGAAAAACGGCTTTGAAGTGAAAATATGGGTCCGACACAAACTTCCAACTTGGCTGTTGTTTAGGGGACCGTGGCATGTTACAGGGTAAACTGTAGACGAGCAGTGAACACTACTCACTATGATCTCTACAAAGGCTTTGTAATTAGACTACGGTCTCCTAACAAGATCCAAAAACTTCCGACTTGGCTGTTGTTTAGGGGACCGTGGCATGTTACAGGGTAAACTGTAGATGAGCAGTGAACACTACTCACTATGATCTCTGCAACGGCTTAGACTACGGTCTCCTAACAGCAATCACTCCAATATTACTTGGTCAATTAGCTATTGCCACTTATAGGATTAAATGCCGTTTTCTCAAACTCTTGTTTTAGGGGGGGGGGGGGGGGGTCACTGACTTCAATTTATCAGAAATGTCTTGTCTTTTATTATGTGTACAGAACTCAAAATGTCATGTTTGCGACTTATTGTGGCTTTTCTCATGCACATATTGATATTCATCGCACAGAGAGCATACACTGATGGCACTTACATGCAGGTGACTACACGACCAGCAGGTGACCGCACAGACATGCAGTTGATGCTTACACATGAAAAGTGTTCTGACCAGCACAGATTAACTGAGAGAGAATTTTAAGTGTTCACTGACAAGCCCAAAGTTCCGTGGTTAAATTGAGCCAGTAAGAATCTCGCTGGACTTTGTTTACTTCTGGGCATTTACCATTTCCTGCCTCGTGACCGCACATAGTGCATTCATTTCAATTTTCAAAAAGTGACTCTTTGTATGCGGAAAATGCAGCTTCCAAATGTAGTTAATGTTTTAATTTTTCAAACACAATTTTTTTTTTATTTAATGAGAGGAATGTGTGTGTTCCAAGTATAGCTGGTATGTTTTAATTTTTCATATAATATACATATGTTTTCTTTGTGTTATTTATGTATCCCAAGATCGGTCTTGTATCATGGTTATTATTGCATGTGTTTGTGTGTATGCCCCCCCCCTCCCCTAACGTGTATTTGGCCCGAGAGATAATGAAACTCAAATAGTAAGAGATACACACTTGAATGTTAAACTTCGATCGATACTTTATTCAGATTCCCCCCTAAGACTTCCGGAAAACAAGAGACTTTTGTACTATGTCATTTCTCCCTCATCAGTGTCTGGGGATCGGGTAATCCCGTTGACTTAACTGTCTCTGTGCTACGCCAGAGAACTACAAACCCGGGGCGTTTGAGCAAGTCCCTGGGAAGGGAGAGGAGGGAGACGAGCGTAGAGGGATCGGGACAGTATTGGGGTCTTCAAAAATCACAGCTGATCGTTTTGCCGGGGGTCAAAGATATAAATCACATCCCTGAATCTTTTGTCATTGTTATAACGATGTATATGACTGTTCCCTTTGATATACCCCGCTTTCCCCCCTAAGCTTTGTTTCCAACGTCAACCCTCGCATTTATGTTCCAACCCCCACCAACTTTGTTGTGGTATGCGGATAGTCGTCTCCGGGCTGTGCAATATACAGAGATAATTGAATTAATGAAGAGATCGTCTGACCATCTGGATTTCAGGGGAAGAACGAAGGACGGTTGACGGGGGTGGTTGGGGGGGGGGGTGTCAAGGGGCCGGGAAATCGAAATACTTTAAGGTTAGCGTACGTTCTCGAGGTCCAGGTCTAAGGTGAATAACTTGAATAATTAACAGTAAGATGACCATTAATAATATCTTTTACACCAAATAGCGTTGTATCAAGAACTACCTGTGCATTTTGGATGCGTCATCATTCTGTTCGCGAAAGGTCCAGATTTCTCTAGTTGTCTAATTTGCGACCTGAACCTACGGTGACCTTAATTATTTTCGACCTCCTTTCACGCCAGAGTAGCAGCGAGAATGACATTAAGATATCACAGTTTTGGCGTGTCATAACCATTGGCGTGACTGGTCCAGCTTTTCTCCGATGTTCAGTGGCTCCGATTTATCATTTATGCACGCTAACTGGGGATTTTTTGGCCACAGGAGTCTGGGGGACCTGGACTGGCCGCTGGATGCTGAGCAAATGAAGTGGGGGGGGGGGTTAATGTCTGAAACGGGGGGGGGGGGGAGCAGGTTTTCATTCTGTGAACTCCTGGCCCATGAATCTTCTTGCTGTTGTGTGACCGCCCGCTGACGCATTCTGCTGATGCATGGAAAAACTGCCTACGTGTACAAGACCGAGCTTTGAAGTTATGAACCTGTTTTTAAGAAAAGTCGCGAGCAGTATCGCCTGTGCAGTGCTTTTCCCTGGGACTTATTTTTCTAGTCACAAATTATGCCGAGCATTGAGGTTAGTCGATTTTAATTTCATCCAAGCACCGGATTCTTTCCGGTAATGCTTTGTGAAATCAGTGTTGCCGTGATTATATTTATTTGTGTTTACGTGCTTTTTCAAATTTCCATTTTTTTAAAAAGAAAAATTCTGCTCCAAGTATTTGTTTGGAAAGTCACTCTAAAGTGCTGAGCTCTTTGTGTGAACACTGAACATGTATTAATGTTACTGATTTCGCAGTTTCATCCGAGTGTTTTTATCTGAAGAAAGGACGTACGTGGGAATTTCTTTTGTTGGGTGAAATATTTCCATCTGAGTCTATTAATTTTTTGGCTACGTGGATTTCAGGTGAAGTATTCGGATGTGAAACTATAATTATCTGGTGACCTAGAAATCTTTGTGGTTTAATGAATGATAATGAGGCTGTGACACACGGAATTCAGAGACGTGGTGAGCCTGGATTATTTACGCTCGGCGCCGAACCGTCAACAAGAGATTTCCAGCACGCTGCCCGTGAACAACGCATTGTGTGTGTGTTTTTCTAACAGGAGGATTTTTACTTGGACACATGTAAATAACATAGCATCAAACCAAAAGATCATGTGTGCGTGTTAAATGGTTTTTCCTGTGTCTATTTTCTTCGCAAGATCTGGCCATTTCGGAGGAAATTGGTGGGGAAAAACTTGTTTTGTGCACCCACATGGAATCTACGGAACCCACGGATTACCCCCCTCTGCTATAATGCCGAAGTCCACTGCGGTAGCTCTGCCATCAACATTGCCGACCACTACAACGGCTCCGGCGACAACTCCAGATGGTGGCAAAACAATGGTCAATGTGTCTTCCCCGACCATGAAGATGAGGTTGAGCCATATGCTTCATAACGCCACACATCACAACAAAAACAAAGGTAGCCTACCTTCCTTTATCTCCCAGTTGGCCTGTAAACTCGCATGCCTAACTATGTCACTAACACCTCGTATTTATCTCAAATTGACCATGTTTGCATGCAAATGTTGAATATCCCCCCCCCCCCCCACATCTCCAAATTCCCTTACGACATCAAATCGACATCATTTTCCGACTGCAAGACAACGAGTAGTAGAAAACAATTTTTTTAGTTTTTTTGTTAACTTTTTGCTTCTAATTTTTATTTGACCAATTTTTTTGTTTGCCGCAATATTGTTACTGATCGTAGTCAATTGAAAAACCACTGTTCAACAACCAAAAAACTTATATTTTGTATACCAAGTTTTCAATGGAAAAAAAAAGATAAAATAAGATAAATTTTATTCGTCCTTGTACAAGGAAATTTGTTTTGATCATTGAATACATAACAATACAGTTACAGAAACAGAAATTATGATATATAGCGCGCACACACACATATTTACACACACACTAATATAAACAAAATTAACAGTGCACACAATATGCTTCCGTTACTAAAACACACTGACCTGACACGCAAGACACAATTCAACTGTACACAGATTACGATCAAGATGACGGCATTATTGTAAAAAAAAGCTGCAATATTTTATTATCTGAACCATTTTTAAACAAGGGTCGTGTTTCAAAGCATGAAATAATTCATCACTTCAAACAGAACAGTAATCAGAAGTTTTGAGATTCGCTGGTCTGTCTACAAGAAAGACTTTACTTTCAGCTGTGCATAGCTACATAATTGACAAAAGAGGAAGCGGAGGATGAAGCTCTTTCCTCTATTTGATAAGGCTGCAGGACAGATCTGACCAAACAGCCAGGCCCTTTAGTGTGGGTCATTGTGACCCAAGCAAAGCATGATCCTGGACCTGCGTGACTATAACTGCATGCGTTTCTGTGTAACTGGCATCTGTTGGTTGCCATAGTTTTTTGTTGTTCTTTTTGTCAGTGAATCTCAGACCGGTAGCTGGCAACCCTCATGTGCGTATCAGTTATGTCCTGGTTCACAACGCGTCTGTCTATTACCAGGGGTCACCAAACTACGGCCTGCGGGCCAGATCCGGCCCGCGACGTCAGTTCATCCGGCCCGCCATGGTACTTGATTTTGATTGATAAAACCAGGGATTTCTAGAGCTACGCAAGGCTTGCAAGTATTGAACAGATTGCTAATGCGACCCGCGCTTGTAAGTCTGTCAGTTATCCGGCCCTCTGTGAAAAAAGTTTGGTGACCCCTGATCTAGAGAAAATCTGAAGACCTTTGTATACCTATTCTTGTTTAGTACTTAACCTGTCTCTCTGTCGTGGTGACGTTTTGTGGCCAGTGGTTCTCAAACTCAAAATATCAAAACTTTTGAACAAGATTCGAGTGAAGCAATGGCAAGATATGATGGGTCGTCATACAGGACCAGGGGGGGGGGGGGCGGAGCAGGTGGGAGCACTTGTCATGGGCCTGAGATTTTGAGGGGATTTATTCCCCCTGGACAAGACAAAAGTGAAAGGTGGTTCTGTGGAAAAGAATACTGCTATTACAACGAGAGACATGGGGGATACATTAGCATACATTAGCATACATTAGCATTACATGTATTTTGAAGAAGATTAATAAAAAAAATGTTGAAACAAAATATCTAATGAGCAACTTGAAATGTGGCCTACATTCCCCACCTGGTCTCTGCCTATTACCCGCTTTGCACGGGCTTGTAGGCCGTAGGAATTTTATAATTATGTGTCTCTATTGTCACAAATCCCAGACTGGGAGATGTAATAGTTTATGACAGGACGACAATCACGAACAAACAAGTTTAACACTTAACAAAACAATCCATCAGACTCACACATTTATTAAACATAATTATACATATAATAGCGCAATTACATACATTATATTATTGAAATGACTGCCGTACAACGGCCTTATTCTCACACACGCTCTCCCTCGGATCCACAATCCGGTAGTTACTCCTAAAGGCACTCCGGCCTCAGCCTCTCCCCTCAGGGTCTTAATAGTACATTAATAAGTTACTGGCACCGCAGTCTCTCAATATCCCCTTCCTACTGTCATACACCTTAACACTCCCCTAGCACCTCAGCAGGGCAATAACACATTATTATTTCCATAGCCATCAACATGACAACAACATGGTATCAGTCACTAGCCTATCAACACGGCAACAACATAGTACCAGTTCACTAGCCTATCAACATGGCAACAATATAGTCTCTCATTCACTCTCATATCTACGTCCCTGTCCGTGGCCTGACTGCCACGACTTATGTGCCTCTACTGTCCTACACTGACAGCCTCACTTCTGGCCTATGTGTGGCCTCCGGCCCTATGCTGGCCTATCCCCTGTGCTCATCGAGGTGGCTCTGCGGCCCGTCCCCGACACCAGTCATAACTGGAAAGACTCTCACTAGTCTTCTCGACTGCTTCCCCTTTATGTCCGCCCGATGGGCTTTTATTCACAGGTCCGCTCCCTAGGACCTTCTAACTTGCAGTGATAGTAACACAGCCCTTTCGCCTCCTTCAGACCCCCCCACAACTCACAACAGCACGCTTAACTGACTTGCCTACCGTGAGCCCTTCTTACTCTACACCCGCTCTGTAGCAATCCCCTTAATTGCACTCACTCCACTCGTGACATCATCCCCCACCCCAAAAAAATTAATGCAATTAATTTCAAATCGCATCAAGATGACTGTCAACGAGTGAGCGTGAGCAATACCTACACTAGAAAAATGACCTAGCAGTTCCCCTAGTATATAAAATACCGAAATCAGGGGAAAATATGGGGATCAATATGGCCTGCAATATGCATATATGTGTCACATCATGAATAGCTAACTAAACACAATATCTAATACAGAATCAAAAACCACTCAACCTATCAACCATTCTTCATATCATATTTATAATGTCAATATTTTAAGGTCGACTCATTCACACAGATCCCGTCAATGTTCCTGTCCTCCGATGTATAAGCTCCTGAAATCTTCCCCTAGGCTCGACTAAGGTAGTCGGCGATATGATTGCTGGTTCCTGGAATTGGTTGAATAACGAAGGTGTACGGCTGTAAAGCCAATGCCCATCTAGACAAGCGTGGGCTGGACGAACGATTCTTCGACAAAAATGTCAGTGGCTTGTGGTCCGTCTGGATACAAAATTCTCGTCCCATGAGATAACGTCCTAGTTTCTGGACGGACCAGACAATGGCAAGACACTCACGCTCTATCACAGAATACTTTCTTTCTCTCTGCAATAACTTCCTACTGACATAACATACAGGATGGAGACATTCGTTCTTCTCCTGTAGAAGACAAGCGCCGACACCAGAGTCCGACGCATCCGTTCTGAGGATAAAATTTGATCGAAAATCGGGTAATATCAGAATGGGTGACGATGATAATGCTGTCACCAAATTATCAAATGATGTCTGACATTCAGACGTCCACTGGACCTTATCGGGTTGTCCCTTCTTAGTAAGGTCAGTAAGAGAAGATGACAAGGAGGAAAAATTTGGAATGAACTTTCTGTAATAATTTAAAATTCCCACTAAGCTTCTGACTTGTTTCTTTGTTTTAGGGATTTGCAACCCTACTAACTTGTCAATTTTTGTTTCTTCAGGTCTCTGAACACCTCTACCCACAATATGTCCTAAGAATATTATCTCTGGACATGCCAAATCCATCTTTGCGGGTTTAGCAGTTAACCCAAAATGACGTAATCGTTGAAAAATTACTGTTAGTGTCTGAATATGATCAGACCATGTCGACGTATGGCATGCTATATCATCAAAGAATGACACGACATTAGGTATGTCCTTCAACACTAATCTCATTAATCGTGCAAACGTCGCTGGCGCGTTCACCAACCCAAATGGCATGACCTTAAATTGGAATAATCCAATGGGCGTTTGGAACGCCGTGTATTGTTTAGACTCCTCAGTAAGCGGGATTTCCCAATACCCTTTCGTCAAATCTATCTTGGAAAACCACGTGGACCCGGCCAATGAAGCTATTAATTCCTCCTGAAACGGAATAGGCTCCCTATCGCCTACCGTAATAGTGTTCAATCTTCGAAAATCAATACAGAACCGCACCGATCCATCAAGTTTTTTCACGAGGACGATGGGTGATGAATACGGCGATGTTGATGGTTCTATCACATCTAACTTCAACATTGACTCAACTTCCTTTATGACTCTATCTCTCGAAGAAAAAGGCAACGGATACGGTCTAAGAAATACTGGCTTATCCGACGTCAACTTTATTTGGTGCTGGATCACCGTAGTGCGACCCGGCAAATCCGTAACAACATCCGGAAATGACGCTAACAGGGTCTCAAGTTCCCTACTCCTTGAACTTGTAAGGTCAGGGTTAATTTTTACGTCCCTGTAACCTTGTGTCGGAGTTAACTCCGGCAATTGAATTTGTAATTCTTCCTGCGCCTCGGTGTCGCTTACGTCACAGTCCAACTGGTCTACGACCCCCGTACAAGCAGTAGAGAAGACAGTCTCCTCTGGTCTTGTCTGTGCACACAGATACTGTGGTCTCTCATAAAATCTCTGTAGCATATTAACATGGAAAACCTTACTCGCTCCATCAATGTGGATAGCGTAATCTACCTTTGAAACAACTCGCTCAATAACATAAGGACCTTTCCATGTCATCAATAACTTATTATGGTCCGTAGGTAACAACAACAGAACCTTGTCTCCTGGCTTAAAAATTCTCAGTTTGGAACCTCTATCTTTATAGTCTTTTGCTCTTTTCGAAGCGATACCAGACGCTTCTTCCGCTATAGTGCGCGCTGAAGATAGTCTTTCTCTTAAATCAACAAGGTACTGAAACACCGAAATCTGCTCATCGTCTCCCGATGATGGTGACGTCATCATGTCCCGAAGAACATCAGTTGGGCCCCTAGGACTACGACCGTACATCATTTCGAACGGCGAGAATCCCGTTGACTCCTGCCGTACCTCTCTGTACGCGAATAACACCGCAGGGATATATCTATCCCAATCTTTAGGGCGATCCGCAGCTACCTTACGCAGCATCGACTTTAACGTCGAGTTCAATCTCTCGCACATGCCATTAGCCTGCGGATGATAAGGGGTGGTAGTGATGGGTTGTATACTGAATAAGCGGAACAATTCCTTCATCATCTGCGACGTAAATTGCGCGCCCCTATCAGACAGAATTTGCTCTGGTATTCCTACCCTAGCGAAAATTGCAAACAACGCTTCCGCGACTGCCTCAGACGTTATGGTCCGCAGAGGAACCGCCTCTGGCCATCTCGTAGCATTACATATGACCGTTAAGAAAAATCGATTCCCCCTATCGGTCGCTGGGTGAATGGGGCCAACAAGGTCTATCGAGACCTTTTTAAACGGTTCCGAGACCGTGGGGATATTCTGAAGAGGAGCCTGGGGTGTACGACCCTTATGCGTCGTCTTTTGGCACGCACTGCACGTCTTACAATAGACCTGCACATCTCTGTGGATCGATGGCCAGTAAAAATTTTTAAGAACCCTTTCTTTGGTTCTAGCTATCCCCATATGACCCGCTAATGGGACATCATGTGCCAAATGCAATACTGTTGCGATCAGCAACGCTGGCACAACGACCTGCTTTAAAATGGAGGACACCGTTACATACTTACGGAACAGAATGCCCGCCTGAACAATAAAGGAGGACGACCCGTTCTTATATCTCCTCGTTTTCTCGGTTCGCGCTTCCCCAAAGCATGGGTTTAATGATGGGTCCTCCCTTTGTAATTTCGCCAAGCGCTCTGGCGTGATATCTAGGTTGACCGCTGGCGTCGCCAAAGGTCTAATCTTATCTTTATCCGCTACCCGTCGACGTGTTTCGACCGCGGCGCAAAAGTCAATACCTTTTGATTGCGACCATGCTTGCACGTTCTCATCGGAAGGGGAACCTACCCGTGATACATTCCCAATGATGAGCTGGGCGCCTGGAAAACAACCAACGACTGCTTCGACTTCCCCGCTAAGGAAAGGTGTATCTATCATTATTTTTGCCATGGGTAATTTCTCAATGGCCCCCGAAAATTGGATGCACGGGACAGTCTCACCTGTAAGCTGTGAATCCCGAATGCAGTCCCTATGCACTCCCACAACGGTAGATCCCGTATCTCGTAAAACCGAGACCGGTTCGTCCCCAACAAACCCCGGATAAACCCTAAGACCACCTCCTGTATGACATGAATTTATAACGGGGATCTTTCTCCCACAAGGTAAAACACCGGAAGATAATAACTTCTCACAACTGGGACACTTAGAATACTGTCCGCCTCCGTTGTCCGATGTAACACACGCAGCCGCATGATGAAATTTATTTGGGGAACATGGACTGGAGCTACTGTCCACGTTCGCGGCTATCCTACCTGCAGGGCAGTTCACGCTGATGTGATCTGCTCTTCCGCAGTTCCAACACTTCGCGGCCCTACACTCGCGCGAAAAGTGACCCACGCGTCCGCAAGTCCAACACTCCGCTCCCTGTGCTGCCCTAGGCCTGGGTCCCCGTGACCCCTCGCGACCGGAACTAGAGTCCCTATGCCGTCGGTCATCGGCAAAGGTCACAACTCGCCCCCGGCCATTACCGCGACCTAGCCCTCCTGCTCGGTCAAACTTACCGGATCCATATGCCGGTGATTGGTGATAGCCCCTACGCTGCCCTTGGGCTTGCCCACTATAGGCACCACGCTGACGCGACCTGTCCCTAAGTCCTGCCGGCGACCCCTCGACAACGGCGACGTACCCAGCATCTTGGACGTACGCCCTGGCGACTGGTTTGGACGGGTGCGCCGTACGGTATGCCTCCGCCAACTTAGACGCCTCCTGCACCGTCGCGGGTTCGTTCTCTTTCAGGAAAGCCACCAGATCTTTGTGGCACGACGCGTACAGCTGGTCACGGATCATTAAGTCTTTCAGTTTAGCAAAATCCGTGCCCACGTGCGCCAAGTCTACCCAGTTCGCGAAATACTCCGTTAGTCTCGCGACGAAGGCAGCAAAGTCCTCCCTGGTATCTGCACGTGCTCGCCTAAACTGCTCCCGGAAGTATTCCTCGGTACGCGCAAATCGGCGAAGCAGCAAAGCCTTCAGCTTATCGTAATCTTGCACGTCTTCGCGCTGTAGCTCTTTAAAGTAGGTTAACGCTCGCCCCTGCAATAGCGATGCCAGGTACGTGGCCCATAATTCCTTATTTTCCCCCCATTGCAATTGTGCGTTCAGTTCGAACCTGTAAAGGAAGGCGTCTATGTCGTCCTTCCGGTCGTCGAACGTAGGGAGCTTAATCCTAACGCCACCTTTATTGTGTACCTGCCGCTCAGCTGTTTCTGTTGGCGCATTCTTTTTGATTTCCAACTCGGCGATCTTCACTTGCGCCTCTATCTCCTTTAACTTTAACTCCCTCTCCTGTTGCAACTCCTTTAACTTAAACTCTCTTTCCTCTTCCTTATCCTTAGCCTCTCTCTCCTGCTCCTGAGCCTTAGCCTCTTTTTCTCGCTCTCTATCCTTAGCACGCTCATCGCGCAAATCCGCCTGCTGTTCTTTGATCCAGCCGCGTAGCTCCTCTCCATCCAGGCCAAGTTCCTTACCCAACTTCATTAGCTGTTGGAGTTCCGCCATTTCACAGATTTATGGTTATGGTATGTATACTATGAAAACGGCTACCCTGTCGGTATGATCACTAGCAACACGACCAGAGACCTGAGATCACACCAGGTATAACAATACCCAATTGTCTCAAATACAATTCAGAAATTTACGTACTTCCTAACTAATTCTATATTTATAAAATGTATTGCCCTATTAACAATAAAAAAGAGTAGAAAAGACAATAATAAGGAAATTCAATAGAAGGACCACAAGTACGTCAAGGACAACGAACCAGACTAGGACAAAGCTTCTACAAAAAAAAACTATAATGGAAAAAAAGAATGCAACCTAACTACGCCGATTACACAACAAGGTACGAACAAGAACAGAGTCTGAAAAAAAAGAACGTATCTATAGATAGGTAGAAAGAGGGACAAGAGAATACGTCTTCCTGCGGAACAGAGAAGATATCGACGCTACAACTAAACAATATTACAGGTCCCTACAGAACTGTTCACTGTGATGAACGAAGTTCCAAAGTTTACCACACCTTTTTAAAAGGATAAACTAAGTTCAACACAGCAAACCCGCGCCACCGCCCATATAATCAATTACAACGAAAACAGCAAAAACAGGGAAACAGACAGATGAAGAGACAGCCCTTAATCCAGGGTACAAAATTTTAGACTTTTACTTAACTTTCAATTTTTGAAATTTTGAGTAAACTCCTCCCTTTAATCGGAGCTCTGGCTGCTCGTCTCCTCAGGCTGCACGCACACACACTGTCTCTCTGAAATTTAAGTACACATTAATACATATTCATCAAAATACATGCATCAATACATATTATTCATAAATATACATAAATCATATCATGAAATGTCCATTCATCCAACGAACAAGACAGCACAAATACCTACTAACTAACTACAACTAAATATTACGAAAATGGACGAGTCACAATGGACGAGCCCCCAGTGTCACAACGGACGAGCCCCCAGTGTCACAAATCCCAGACTGGGAGATGTAATAGTTTATGACAGGACGACAATCACGAACAAACAAGTTTAACACTTAACAAAACAATCCATCAGACTCACACATTTATTAAACATAATTATACATATAATAGCGCAATTACATACATTATATTATTGAAATGACTGCCGTACAACGGCCTTATTCTCACACACGCTCTCCCTCGGATCCACAATCCGGTAGTTACTCCTAAAGGCACTCCGGCCTCAGCCTCTCCCCTCAGGGTCTTAATAGTACATTAATAAGTTACTGGCACCGCAGTCTCTCAATATCCCCTTCCTACTGTCATACACCTTAACACTCCCCTAGCACCTCAGCAGGGCAATAACACATTATTATTTCCATAGCCATCAACATGACAACAACATGGTATCAGTCACTAGCCTATCAACACGGCAACAACATAGTACCAGTTCACTAGCCTATCAACATGGCAACAATATAGTCTCTCATTCACTCTCATATCTACGTCCCTGTCCGTGGCCTGACTGCCACGACTTATGTGCCTCTACTGTCCTACACTGACAGCCTCACTTCTGGCCTATGTGTGGCCTCCGGCCCTATGCTGGCCTATCCCCTGTGCTCATCGAGGTGGCTCTGCGGCCCGTCCCCGACACCAGTCATAACTGGAAAGACTCTCACTAGTCTTCTCGACTGCTTCCCCTTTATGTCCGCCCGATGGGCTTTTATTCACAGGTCCGCTCCCTAGGACCTTCTAACTTGCAGTGATAGTAACACAGCCCTTTCGCCTCCTTCAGACCCCCCCACAACTCACAACAGCACGCTTAACTGACTTGCCTACCGTGAGCCCTTCTTACTCTACACCCGCTCTGTAGCAATCCCCTTAATTGCACTCACTCCACTCGTGACATCTATATTATGTCTATATTGAACTATTATTTCTGTATTTATCATGTCTGCATGGCGTAAATCGAAGAATCAAACTAATGGATGAAACAAACAAAATATCGTATGTCAAATCTAACGATTCAAAATCAAAATTTGTTTGTTTGCGGTTCGCTTCCAAGGCTGAGCCCGGTTTTGTGTCCGTCTGTCTGTCTCTCTGCCTGCCTTTTTGTCTGTCTGTCTGCCTGCCTGTCTGTGTGTGTGCATTATTATGTTCTTGCTCTTTTTTATCATGCATTGCCTCCACAAACTGTGTTACACACAATTATTGTAATACATAATTAGACCTGCGCCAGCGTGGGCTTTAATCTTCGGGCGAGATCTTAATGTTATTTGGTGATGTAATGTAGGCTGGTGGCCGCAGCCGTTGATTTAAAACACAGTTACAGTGCAGTCCTGTATAGTTTACTAACAGAAAAATCATAGTGCAGTCCTGTATAGTTTACTAACAGAAAAGTTACAGTGCAGTCCTGTATAGTTTACTAACAGAAAAATCATAGTGCAGTCCTGTACAGTTTACTAACAGAAAAGTTACAGTGCAGGCCTGTATAGTTTACTAACAGAAAAGTTACAGTGCAGGCCTGTATAGTTTACTAACAGAAAAGTCGTAGTGCAGTCCTGTATAGTTTACTAACAGAAAAGTTACAGTGCAGGCCTGTATAGTTTACTAACAGAAAAGTTACAGTGCAGGCCTGTATAGTTTACTAACAGAAAATTTACAGTGCAGGCCTGTATAGTTTACTAACAGAAAAGTTACAGTGCAGTCCTGTATAGTTTACTAACAGAAAAGTTACAGTGCAGGCCTTTATAGTTTACTAACAGAAAAGTTACAGTGCAGGCCTGTATAGTTTTCCAACACAAGAGTTACAGTGCAGGCCTGTATAGTTTACTAACAGAAAAGTCGTAGTGCAGTCCTGTATAGTTTACTAACAGAAAAGTTACAGTGCAGTCCTGTATAGTTTACTAACAGAAAAGTTACAGTGCAGTCCTGTATAGTTTACTAACAGAAAAGTTACAGTGCAGTCCTGTATAGTTTACTAACAGAAAATTTACAGTGCAGGCCTGTATAGTTTACTAACAGAAAAGTTACAGTGCAGTCCTGTATAGTTTACTAACAGAAAAGTTACAGTGCAGGCCTGTATAGTTTACTAACAGAAAATTTACAGTGCAGGCCTGTATAGTTTACTAACAGAAAAGTTACAATGCAGGCCTGTATAGTTTTCCAACACAAGAGTTACAGTGCAGGCCTGTAAAGTTTTCTAACACAGGAGTTGCAATGAAGGCCTGAATATTTTTTATATTCAACTACATGTTGTATTCATTGATGCAAGAGGTTTAGAAGTGACCAGTGGAAAACTGGACCCAACAACCAACATTCACAATTGCGTCTGGAAATTGGCGCGGCAACCAAGATTAAAATTACAGAGAACTTGACACATGTACTTCTATTTCAAGTTATTGCAGTCAAAGGGTTAATTAAATTATTTTACTGCAGGGCCTTGTCTTGTCTTTTGTTGTTGTTGTTGTCTTATGAAGCCTTGACCGTCCCCTGCAGGATGTGGCCGTCCGCCAATGATCTCCATGCTTTTCATTTTTCCGTACGTCTTGTCCACGACGGTCCACCTGTCTAAAAGGACTGTCTCCAAGAAATGACAAAAACTTCTGACTGGGGCCAAGGAGAAAAGCCCTGTTACTGTACGAGGACACAATCAGCATAGTTCTACTGTTTTGGTATTGTTGTTTTTTGTTGTTGTTGTTGTTGTTTTTTTTTTGGGGGGGGGGGGAGAGGAGGTCTCAATCTTTACCGGTACATGCTTTTAATATACACTTCAAACATCATCATGTTTAGTTTTGGCGTAACAGTCCAGGGTTGAATAAAATTTGGAACCCGGGAAATTTCTGGGCACAGCTCCAATTCCTGGGATATCGGAGAAATCCCGAAAGTGTTGCAGGGTTAGGAGAAAGGCGTCTACAATAGAGAAGTCAGAGCGCCATTTTTTAATGTCGTCTCTGAGTGGGTGAACTCCCGTTGTTGTTGTTGTTGTTGTTGTAGTTATTATTGTTGCTGCCGTCGGTTTTTGTTTTCAAGAGTTATGGCAGCAGATCCGGCTGAACAGTGAACAGGGGAGATAAGCATGTCTCATTTCTGGAACAATCGATAAAAATGAAGAGGAAAAAACGAGACATCCTTGACCTACTTTGCTCAGTGTGTGCATATCAGTCACCGTGTGGACTGTGTTAGCGTCTACCAACTCTTTGTCAGAGTCGAACAGACAAGATGTTTTTGTGTTGTTGTTGTTTTTTTATTTGGGTGGGGGTGGGGGGGGGGTCCTTGTGGTGGTGTTCGTAGACAATGGTGATGGTGTGGTTGGTTGGTTGGTTGATTGACGTTGTCTGGGGGAGAAAAGGCTGGCTGTCCACTCCGGTACAACCGGGAAGGAGGGGCGTTTTGGAGAAAGAGGACCAGAGAGCGAACAGTCTGAGATAACAGAATGTTTTCTGGTTTCTAACTGCGTGATTGAGTACCGTAAACCATACAAAATTTTACTTGGCTTAAAGGAAGTGTATATCCGTACAACATGTTGTATGGGTATGGACAGTGCATATCCGTACAACATGTTTACCAAAAAAAGCGCGACTGGTGAAGGTTTGCTGAAACAAGACTTGGTATGGTGTTCACGGATTGTTTTGCTACTAAGCCGATGCATAGTTTTAAAAAACTATGCAAATTAACAAGGTCAGTAATATAGTATTCCGGTGTGTGTTCTACGTCATCGAATTGTGTGCGTTGTACGGATATGCACTGTCCATATCCGTACAACATATACGGATATGTGCTTCCTTCCAAGATACCAAGTCTTGAAGGTACCCCCCCCTCCCACGCCCAAACACCCCCCCCCCACCCCCACTGCCCCGAGGGAGGGGCCAGGAGAGGGGAATTGTTGAGTGACCACTAAAAACGTCTGTGTTCGGTTTGATAGTGTACTGACTGTTCTGAGGGGAGCGTCGTCTTTTGCATAGTCCACAAGCTGTAGCTGGCAGTGACCACAACTCAGCATTTCCTCTGTTTGGCTTTGTCGTCAGATCACGGTCCCCTAACAAATATCCCCTTGAAAGTCTGTGTTCCGCGAAGAATGTTCAGTTATGCCATGGTCATGCAACGCGGCACACCGAAGGGTCAAGGGGCAGATTTAGACTTGGCCTAAACATGTTGTGGCAGGGTTGGGGGGTGGGGGGGGGGGGGTCTCTCAATATTTTCAGAAACCGAATAAAGACTAATTTTTTTAATGCGTGTGTGTGTGGGTGGGGGGTCACTGGAGCCTTCACTCCCTTCCCGAACCCCCCCCTTTTCCGCCTGAGTCGTCCCTCCTTGTGGTAGGGTGATTTTTTTATGTTTGCAAAGTTCAGTTGTTCCACAGCTTTTTTCTCGAACAGAACTTCCTCAAATAGAATATCTACCGTTTCCTTTTACATAGGGCGCCATCTCGTCTTTATCCGGCCCTACAATAAAGACTGATAAGCCAGTTTTTATCACGTGAATACTGCAGCAAGAAATTCTAGATAACAGGCTATAAAGGCTGTATTGAAAAAAAAAAAAAAAAAAGCTTTGTGCAGTTTGAAAGGGCTTATCTTTTGTCCTGTATGTATGGTTGGCGTTGCTGGCCATTTAAGAGTTACAAGTACATTTTTTGATTGTGCAGATTGGCGGTTGTTTCTTGCCTGTTGTAAATTCATGTATAAGTGGACAGTAATATCGCCAGCTGCCAGAAAGGGTTGGTACTGAACTGTTCTGTTGTTGTGTAAAGACCCCATGAATATTTGTACTTGTTTCCTTAAAGCGACTGGCATTTAGACAACACACTCAATCGCCCTGGACCCTGAGAAGGAAGATAACCCGAGCGGCTTAAAATTTTACACGGTCCATTCTCCCCTTTTTTGGGTATAATTTCCCTCCTTATGCTAGCAGTAGCAAGCACTGTGTAAGCAGGGCAGATATTGAAGTGAGGGGGGGGGGGGGGGAACGATTCGGTGTTGGTTAGCAATTATTTAGAAAAATCGAGATTAATAATTATTGTTAAATGTCTATAACTAGACCAGAAGGATTACTAACAGGGAATGTCTTTGACATGGTAAATAGCTTGGAATCGTACCAGAAGCCTTTCGACAGCCGTGCGATCGTCCTACCGGCGTAATATCGATCTATTGCATAGCCATCCGATATAAATAAACCCAGTTGATAAAAACAGCCGATGCCTTGTGAACATGACATAACCTGTAATGTAAACTATGCCATCCATTCACACTGTTTTCGCAACTTAGCCAGTCATCAACTCGGCAGTGCTCAAGCAAACAAAATGGAAGGACACTAGCAAGAAGCCGATATTGAATTTTAATTATACCAGAACAAGGGGCGGATGGGCCAGTCAGCATGGGCCTACGATTTTGAGGAATGGGGGCGTCTCGTACCCTCTAGTAGAGGCAAAGGACGAGGGGGGTGGGGGGGCTTTAGAAAGAATATTGATACTATTAATTTTAAAAAAACAAAAACGAGAAAATTTGAAAGGGGGGGGGGGGGACTACATTTTTTTTATTTTTTTTCAGTTATAGTGAAACCCGAGACACAGGATATCGAGACGGACCAATTCATCATTTTCCGTCCGCCGGCTTGTGCGCGTACCATCCATGTCAATGTCAACAATTCGCACCACACCCCTTCATAACTGAACGAAAAAGACTAGTACCACAGAGCTCTGTGAGTAGTACTCACCGTGTTTGTATGCGCACAAGCTAATGGTCCGTCTCGGTATTCTGTGTCTCGGGTGAAACTATGATTTATCGAGATCATTAAACAGTGCTGCCATACCTCATGTTCTCTACTCTTTCGTTATATAGGCTAAATTGAACACGTATTTGCTGTTGACTAAAAAAAAAATGTCTTTGCATCGATTGGCTATAGGCGGTCTAACTATTTCGTATTTATTTCGCAAGAAATCGTTTTGTGTTTTAAATAGGGAGAGGATTTCGGGTAATAATTTGAAAACTGAGCTGTCAGGTAGCTCTCCTGGCTGGGAAAAGAGAGGCACGGTGGAAACAAGGAAAAAACGACGGTTATTCAGCATGCGCAGCGGAATTCTGTCACTTGCCACCTGTTCTGCAGCTCTGTCTAAGGGGGATAATTGCAACAAATTTTGTCAAATTTGAAAATCAAGGACTGGTTATTTCTCTTGGTTGGCTGTTCTGTTTAATTGTGGTTCTTTGCCGTTAAGTTTGTCAGTCTTTTTTTCTCCCCACCCCCCTCCCCCCCCCCCCCCGTCTCTCCTTCTGCTACTGTTTTCGCTTCTTCTACTGCTCACCGTTCATGTTCTTTTTTTTTCGACTTCTTTTTTTTTTTTAAATCATTTTCTCCATCTTCATTGTCCTGTCCTCGCAACCTCCTTTCTGTCTTCATTCATCTCGTTTTTTTTTTTACCCATTCCTGCATACCATGCCATGGCAGATGATGTGACTGCTGGTGACCGCTGTAGTTATGTCATGAACACATTTTACCCTTTCCATTCACTCAACTGCTTGTCCTACCTTCTCCGCATCGCTGCCATCTGCTCCAGCTTTCAGCTGAAAATCTTTGGGTTTGGAGAATCGTTGCCCTTGGCATTTTGCATCTCCATGCCTCGAACTTTCAGAGTTACAAACCACTTATATATTGATCCAAAGCCGATCGATTAATGCGCGCATCACAGTGCAAATATGATACATGTATTCTGTCAGTTACTTGAATTGTCAAATTAAGTCCCCACCTTTTCTTTCCACCTTCAGTCTTCTTCGCGCCACTGCAAGCAATATACTCGAAGGTAGAATTTACGAAATCATGTTATTAAGATACATGTATAATGATAATGTTCCCATTATCGGCGTTGATATGGGTTTGATATTTTGTGGGTTACATTAGATGCTTTTTCAAGACGCATTACGTTAAAGGCATGATAAGTGGGCTACATAAAATTGGAATAAAGAATTTGCAATAGAAAAAAAAAAAAGTCTTATGCCGCACAAATCCTTTACCTACAAAATCACGGCGCCTGGTGTTTGAGTGTTTCCCCTTTAACGACCGCTTGAAATGCAGCAGGTATGGAGGCATCATGTGAAAGAATTGGATGCAGGAAAAGAAATCAAGTGAATGTGGAGTGCAGATGGTTATATTTGTCATCTGTAGCATGCACCATCTGTCCTAGTGTCCACTGTTTGCTTGATTCTTTAATAATGCGGTGCCATAATCTAGAAAAATGTGTCAGCTGGTGCGTCTGGCCAAATCCCGGAAATAAAACTCTTTAGCTCTACTTAGTGGTTCGTAAGATGGAGGCTGACAATAGTGGTAGGGGGAGAAGTACACTCCAGTGCAGGGGTTCCCAACGAGGGGTGCGAGATGATATTTCAGGAGATGGGAAAAACGTGGATGTGGAAAGTTTAAAATTACGATATACCTGTCATCTTCAAACCAGATATTACCTTTGTAGGGGGTGCGAGAATATATCAGAAGTTTTGTAGGGGTGCGAGGTATGGAAAAGGTTGGGAACCGCTGCTCTTGTGGGAATGTTATGTTGTTATCTGAACCCTGTTCGAGTGAAGGGGGGGGGGGAGCCTGAGTTTCTGAGGTCCGTCAGACCCCGAGTGTAAAATAGGGTTAAGAATGAGAGATTGGAGGAACCTGCGAATGTTGACAGAGAAGAAGATACCGGTATCCTCGCACTTTCGCCTCTCACTCCAAGAAAAATGAGAAGCGCTTTTGATTTATTTCTGTCTTGTGAAATGTTATGGTGTAGTCTCTGCCCATTACATTGACTCACACCTCGATGATTTTTTTTCCAGAGATACTTGTTTACATTAATGTAGACTGCCATAGGGTAAACGCATTCTTAGGTTTTGCTACGGGCAGTGTGACCTAGGGTACCGGTATAGAATGAGTGAGTACAGTACGTGTGTCTAACATACAGACACAATTCTGGGATTATTGCTGTCTCACTTCCAGTTTTACTGATACATTTCATATAGTCCTGTTTATTCACAAGTGTAGCAATCGTATAGTTTTTACATGTATTTTCCATAATCACTGGATAATATCAATTAGGCCTATTGTGTACACAGAACGAAATCCGTTCTTTCGGATCTGGGATTAATAAAATCATTCACTAGAACATTGATAAATATTCTAGGTATAGGTTTAATTCTTGAATGATTTTATGCCTCTTGTCTGTTTAATTCCCAAATCATCCATAAGTTCTTTGTATCTCGCACAGTCATTAATTTTGTTCTAATGTGACAATGTCGATAGAACCACTGTCAGCGCGGTCGTTTCTAACGACCTAGCTTTGTCGAGTGTCAAGGACGGAGAGAGGAATTTTGTGTGGTTTTAAAAAGAGGATGCTGTATGTTCATCGATCTTTCCTTTAATAGCAGAAATCAATGTGGTCGGCACACCTCCTTCACTATTTCTCAATCCTGGTCCGTTAGACACTCTGTGAGTGATCGATTTTCCTATGGCGAGCGTCTGGTGAAAACCCGGAACCCACAATGCCTTTCGCTGTGACGTCACTAATTTTTACTGTGAAGTTCGCCATGTTGAATTTACGCAAAGGAAGGGAAATGAATAGATAGTTGAATCCTGCAACATCTGCTAAAATAATTGGTGTAGGTGCTTGGAGAACATCCCAGGAGCCACTAAAGGCACTGTAGTTGCCGCATGTACGCTCATTTAACTGAGGACATGGCGGGTAAGTAATGCTCTTCTCGGCTTTTCCGAGGAACCTGTGATGACATTGACATTGTTATTTATTGTCGTTTAGACGCCCCCCCACTGAACGCCGAAACTGAATTTTAATCATCTCTTTGCAGGTAACGGCGGTGAAATAACATGGTGCTTCTCTCAGGTCAAAGGTTCAATTGAAGAAGATGTTGCAGAAGGTAAGACATCATCATTTGCGCTTCACTCGAAGCTTGCACTTCCCCGCCTTATTCAGTTTGACTGTGAATGATGTCTTATTTCTAGCTCTATTTAGAGCTCTAGGGGCCTATTCAAGAATTCAGTCTAGATTACGTACTAGATGTAAATCTAGATCTATACTGCAGAGCCTTTTGGCATATTTGCATTACAGTGAGTTAATTTAGGGGGATGAAATAGTTGCAGATAGATCTAATTCTAGATCATATAATCTAGATCTAGATCTAGATTCTAGAGGATCTAGAGTCTAGGCCTAGTCTACTCATCATTGGTTTCTCATTGCACAGATTTAAAACTTTGTCTAAAGATCTAGATCTAGATATCTAGATCTTTGTCTATCTAGATCTAGAATCTAGATATCTAGGCCTACTTGCTGTCTGCCAGTTTTGAGTGCTTTGATTGCAGTTTGAATTAGGCTAGTCTTATTACTGACGGAAGTATATCCGTTTGATCCCCATACCCCAAGAAGAACAAAAACAATACATAGCTACCCCGGCGGCTTTCCCTATGTCAATCTGACTACTGCCCAGACGAACATCGGCCTACGGCCTCGATGATACAAACTGACTAGACCTTCACGTCGTTACACATCAATCTGACAATTGATGCCTATGCACTTGTCGAGCTAGGGAACGCATTCGGAAGTCCTCCCTATACAGCCTCTACAAACAAGATGGCGGACTAGGGATGGATTAAGTTGTCGCATCCAATTTTTGAACTTGTCTTGTTTCTTTTTCAGTAGCCGTACACTATTAATCAGAGTTACAAAGTTGTCAAAATTGACTAAAGAATCTATCTATACTAATCAATTATACATTCGATGTTGTGAAGTAATTTTAGGTATGGGGATCAAACGGATGGGCCTATAGCCTACTCCCTTACTGACTACTGTATTAGATTTAGGTCTAGATCTACTCATCTAGGTCTAGACTTTTAAGTCTCAGGCGTGAAAACAAGTGACACTGACACTAGTGACAGTGCATGACTATGAGTATGAGTAGGCCTAATTCAAATCATTCATACTCCTCCTTTCCCCTAGTGCATTGTCATCTAACCAAGATGAAGTTGACAGTGGTGGAAACGCGCAAGAACTGTTCTGAAGTGAATTCACTCTTCTGGATTAATACCGATTATGTAGGCTATCATTTGGAGATAAAAATGTCCTGGAAATTTTTTACCTGAAATTCCATTCACTCAGCTTTTAACGAACCACTCATTTTTGTGGGTGGACATGTTGGGAGGTCTTCCGCCCGTCCGCACCAGTCAAGAAAACACACTAAAGAGGGGACTTTTGAGCGGGCTTATCAAAAGGTTGGGTTTAGTATTTGTATGGGACAAAGAAAGAACGAGAGCGCGGGTTAGTGGCGGGAGGTCTTCATCATATTAAGTTCGTTAACTTTTTGGTAAGTTGCGCAGACGGGTGGAAAACCTTCCGACATGTTTCCCGGGTTGTCTGTGTGAGTCGAGTAGATTTACGATACAAATAGATCTGTGCCTGGCTTATTCAGGATTGAAAGAACTTTGCAATGAAAATGTTTCAGTCTCGTGGTTACCATGAAATAATCTGTGTTTTGGAAAGCTGGACAGGTTTTAATAGAATTTAGAATCTGCATCTTTTGATTAGGTTGCATTTTGATGTTGGTTGAGAGATTACTGGTTAGTGTAGATGTTAGTAGCACAGCCCATCCCACCCCCCCCCCCCTTTTTTTTGTTTTGTTTTTAAATTTGAGCATAATTTGCAATTTCCACACTTGATTTGATAAAGTTTTCCAGCAATGTTGCTCCACACCATAGTCTCTTCTACTTTTTAGACTGGATTACTGGATGAACCAATCCCAAGTCGTACATTTTAAAAGCCGATACAATGGCAAAGAGTAGCTTTTTCAGCTGTCATGTTTGAGCATCCATTAATAATCATTTTGATACATTCTCTTTGTTTGGTCATGAAAATAATATGACACCCCAATCTCATTGGAAGCATGCAGTAAAGCTAATATTTGGTATTTATGTCATAATCATGTAATGCAGATTGAAATTGCTTTTTTCTTTTCTTTTCTTTCTTTTTGTACCTACTAACCTAGCTCAACTGTTTTTGCTTTTTCAATTTCAGCTGATATAATATCTTGTGTTGAGTTCAACAGTGACGGAGATTTGTTGGCAACTGGGGACAAAGGTGGAAGAGTAGTCATCTTTCAGAGGGATAAAGCTGTGAGTATTGCGTGTAGGATGGCGGATAATGTATATTTTCTCCTGCTATTTGTCTCAGTAAAGGCCAGTTTACACTAGTAGGTTTTAGGAATAGAAAAAAGGAATGGGGGACTGTGTGGGAAGAACTCTCTTAGCTTTCCGTCTTTGGTTTTCCGATTTCCCACTTCGAAACGTTGTTTGTTTACACTGGTCTGTTTTCTGAACGAGAAATGATGCGCATCGTTTGTTTTGGTCATCTTTTGAAGGGGGAAATCGGAAAACAAAAGACGGAAAGCCAGGAGAGTTCTTCCCACACAGTCCCCCATTCCTTTTTTCTATTCCTAAAACCTACCAGTGTAAACTGGCCTTAAGGAATACGTCAGTTGTTTTTTTCATCACATTTGACTGTATTTTGTGCAAAATTAGTTTTTAAATGCTGTCACTAAATAAGGCAGGCTGAAAATTAACCAGAGCTGGGATATTTCCAGTGCGACTTGTTTTTGGCATGCAAAATTTCATTTAATTTTGCCCCTGTGTCATTGCCCACCATACATACAAAGTAATTAATCCTCTCATTCATTAGGAACCAAACAGATAGTTAGTTAGTTCAGTATTTGTAGCAGTGTCACATTTATTAGACGTTTCTGCCAAGCCATTGACTTGTTTTTTTTTCCCTCCACAGAGTAAGAATGCTGTGCCCAGTCGAGGGGAATACAATGTGTACAGCACATTCCAATCTCATGAACCTGAGTTTGACTACCTCAAAAGTTTGGAAATCGAGGAGAAAATCAACAAAATCCGATGGCTTCAACAGACAAACAGAAACCATTTTCTGCTATCTACCAATGGTAAATTTACTTCTTTTTCAGCAGCAATCATATGATGATCCTGTGTTATTGGGATATTGTGGTTCACTCACTGGCACAAGGTCTGACACTGATGATGGATAACTTGGATGTTGTAAAATTTGGGGGAGGGGGGTCACTTTTCAAGGAGCCATTTAACACACACCCCGTGCGCGACGGCTCAAAGCCCACTGTCCGGTCAGTGACCTTACTCTCGGAGAATCGTGCCTGGGTCACACTGACCCTTGTGGATGTACGATGACCTCACTACTGCTGTCCACGTGGTTCGGTTTTTATTTGATCGGCATGAAAACATTCGCTGCTATACTTCATCATGCTTGATAATGAATTAACCAGCAAAGCCTTTGTAAGTCTCTAACCAATGATCTGACTTATGAAACCAAACTGACAGCTGCATAGCTGCCAACCAGTACGTATTTACTGCGTTTTTTTGGTTCCAGTACGTTAATACGTTTTTGTGGTGAAAATTACGTTTTTGAAGAATTTCCACATTTATACGGAGAAAACATAACTCTAGAGGAGAAAACAAAACCGTAACTTTTGTATCTAGGTTAGGCCTACCGCTAATATTAGCGCTGGACCTAGCGATTCAACGGGCGCAACCGTAAACACAGCCCTACCGTACCGTGTCTTGCCGTACTGCGTATGCCTGAACTCGCGATAACTTTTGTATCCCCGCCACGGCCCCACTCAACCAAGCAACAGTAATGTTGCATAATAAGTTATCACGGCATACACCATTCACACGTGTCCGCGCGCTTCGGCCGTTCATCGAGCTCGAGTACGCAAAGCACGTCGTGTAGGTCACTCGTATCGTAAACGATGGCGGTCAGTGAGTAAGGACAGTGGACACATTATTTTTGTGAAGAGGCTTCGTTTTATTTCGCCGTAACTTTTTTTTTTTTTTTTCAGTTTTACATAGCTTACAATCATTTTTGGCGGTGGTAATTCCCGGTAGATCTAGGTCAGCCGTCTTTTAGAATCTTGAACGTAATTAGCGATCACCGATAAACTAGGCCTAGGCTCAGGCGTACGGGTGTGTCAGTGAAGTAAGAAATCGAAATCAAGAGCCCATGAGCTGGTAAAACAATAGAAAAAGTTCTAGAACAATATGGACGTGGCTTGTGAAGTGGCTTCAGTTCTAGATCTATTAGTTACATCTGTCATCTTTTATGCCTAACATGATTTGTGATAATGGATGGATTTATTTTATTTTTAATCGGAAGTCTTTTCTATCCAACCCATGAGTCATGAAGCCGTGAGTCGACATTTAGTGCAAAATATTCAAAGGAATTTCCTTTTTGCTTCAACATCAAACTTGCTGGGATCTTAGGTGCGCTGATGATATCGGGGTTTTTATTTTCAAGTATAGGAAAGGTTGTGCATTTAGAATGGGAAGATTGTTCAGCACCAAAATAAGTGGTCACAGCAGTGAAGTGAACATTGAAAGCAGGAAGCAGTTATACCTCTCCCATTCAACAGTGACAAGGTTTACAGTAAAACAGCATAGAATGTGGAGTGCATTATCAACCTGTCTGTTGTGTGGTCAGACAAGCAAAGCATGTTGGTTACTAGCAGTTTAATGTAGAGATAGGTCAGGAAGAGGTAATGGATGGGATATGACAGTTTTAAATTGTTTGGGTCCACCTGTTGAGAGAATAATTTGGAAAGTGTTTGAGAGTATTAACTGGTAAAATCACATCACAACAAGATGTATTAGTGTCTGAAAAAGTCCATGTGCACTGGAGTTTAAATAATTAAAATTGCGAGTTAAAGTGAAGGGTTGTCCTGAAATCTTTTTTGTCAGAACTTCGCAGTGGTGTTAACAGCAATATGGACACAAATGTCTATGTTCTTATTTATTATATTGTGATAATGAAATGTAGGTGGGGAAAGGATCTAGTTTTCATGATACAGTACATTAGTGTATTTGTTAGATGTTTGAGGGAGGCTGTTTTAGCATACATGTGTGTAGCTCATGTTCGTATGTAATTATTGTAATTGAGATGAAGTAGGGTGGGAAATGGCTTTCAGTATGTTCGTAGGGCAAAAAGTGCCTTCTGTTCATCAAACTGGAGTATTTAAATCAGGATAGGACTGTCAAAGTTTAAAAAAGAATCTGAAAACTGGATTTTGTTTCTTCTTAGATACAACACTTGTGAGATTGTGTTGAAATGGATTCTGGGGCAATTGTGAGCCTATTTCGGTGTCTGCACTTTTAAACACACTTTGTGTGTTGGTTGGTGAAAATAAGAAGTATTACCTTTTATGTGTGTGGGGGGGGGGGGGGAGGGAGCACATTTAATTTGTCTTTGTTTACTTTTTCCTCTCATATTTTGTGCACAGAATTTATCAGTTGTGGCTCCCATCACTAGTTTCTCATAATCCTAACTTCGGTTGAAACAAGTAATTTTTTGCTACATAATAGCCATGATCACTTAAAAACAATTAGGAAACACAGTACATGTATTTTGAGTGTAGCCAAGCAGTTATGCAATGTTATTTCATTTATTTTCTCTTCAGATAAAACAATTAAACTGTGGAAGGTAGCGGAGAGAAACAAGCGTCCTGAGGGCTATAATTTGAAAGATGAAATGGGTCAGATCCGTTCAAAGTCGGCAATCACCAGTCTCCGAGTGCCAGTGTTTCAGCCAATGGAACTCATGGTGGAAGCAAGTCCTAAACGTGTGTTTGCCAACGCCCACACTTACCATATAAATTCCATCTCAGTCAACAGTGACTTGGAGACATACTTGTCTGCTGATGACCTTCGCATCAATCTGTGGAACTTGGAAATCACTGACCAGAGTTTCAGTATCCTTTTCCTCAGCGATAACAGTTTGCAAGAATTTTAGCAGTTTGGAAGGGGACATGATATTTGATTCAGATGATGTTGTTTTCAATTTTGACAATCTTTTTCATAACTGTGCAAGTCGTGGCTGTCTTTGGGCTTTTATTATAGTGGGAAATTACTCAACTTGAGAACCATCATACATTCAGTCAAGGATCATAGGATTTAATACTGATAATGGTTCAAATCTGTCTGACCTGTTGGAATTAAGAATCAAGTATTTTTAACACAAATGTTTGGCAGCGATTCAAGCATTATTTAGATAAGACAGTGATGCTCTGGGAAGAAGGAAGACATGTTTTCATGGACATGGCTTTTTTGTCATCTGAAACAAATTTGTAAGTGGGTTTCAGTCCTGTAGAGGCTCATGATTTTAAAGTCTTTTGGTTGTTTTTATTCAAAGGCAAATCAGTTACCCTGATCAGGCATAAAGGCATCACTTGCAATGGAGCAGATCATCTCTGAGTCACATTTTATCAATTTTATATTAGGAAAAATTTCAGTGTAAATTCCTTGACAGATGCTAAGATATTGTTGACATCAAACCTGCTAACATGGAGGAGCTGACAGAAGTCATTACTGCTGCAGAATTTCACCCTAAGGAGTGCAACATGTTTGTCTACAGCAGCAGTAAAGGCAGCATCAGGCTGTGTGACATGAGGGAGCAGGCCCTGTGTGACAAACATGCCAAAAGTAAGTACAGTACAGGAATCAGATCACCAGGGTTCACACAGGTCCTTGAAAGACCTTAAAAGTCTTACATAAAAGAAAAAATAAGTACTCAAAAAGTCCTTGAATTCTGAAAATGATGCCAAAGTCCTTAAAATTTGTGTTTCAGTCGAAACATTTGAGATTCAAATCTTCCAGTTGTACACTGGATAATTGGTACTTTGAAATAACTGAACTTTTCAGAGTGATTTTACTGTTTGAACTCTGTATACAGAAACATTCCGTATCGATGAGTGCTGCACACCAATTGTATAGTTGTAATATTTCTTGGTCACAGGCACACAGGTCCTTAATTTGTTTACTGTGAGTCCTTAGGAAGTCCTTAAAATTAGTTTTCAAGACTGTACAAACCAACAAACAGGTTTACAGAATTGTGCTGTGAAAGTTACCAGTGGCTATTTTATTGTAATGCAGGGAGTTGATAGATGACGAAAGTAAATTGTAATTTCTGTTCACTGCCTTATGGGGAAGGGAAGGGTCTCATTTTAACATTTGGGAAGGTAACACCCGCATCCTTCATGACTGAAAGCACAATTATTTTTATTTTTTTCCTTAAAGAAATTTATGGTATAGTTTCCTGTTTGTTTCTGAAGTGGCATTTTACAAAATACAACAGTCCTAATTTGCCTTGTGTTAACTCTGGACTTGACAGTAACATTATTTTGTTGAATCTTTTTTTCTCCCCCAGTGTTTGAGGAACCTGAAGACCCAACGAACAGAAGTTTCTTCTCTGAAATCATTTCCAGTATATCTGATGTCAAATTTAGTCATAGTGGACGTTACATGATAACTAGAGACTACTTGTCTGTCAAAGTGTGGGACTTGAATATGGAGAGCAAGCCAGTGGAGACCTACCAAGTCCATGAATACCTTAGAAATAAATTGTGTTCTCTTTATGAGAATGACTGTATATTTGACAAGTTTGAATGTTCCTGGAGTGGAGATGATAAGTAAGTGTTTGGGGAAGATAAGAGTTTTTTTGTTTTGTTTTTTTTTTTAACCATAAGTGGAATCAAAATAATGTTACTGGAAATTGCCTGTTGGATTTATTTCAGATTTTAACTGTGCTCTTATTTTATACTAAACATGATAAACCTGATTTTTTAATGGTTAGCCTGGTTTTGAGTTTGATGGGGGAGGGGGGGAGCTCGCTCTGTGAAACCGATTGTTTCACATTCAGGGTAAATTTTTTTTTTTCGTCTAATTTTTGTTTTGCAAAGCACAAAAGAAGTAAACTTGAAAAAGGGTGGCAGTTTTAGAAATGTAAAATCAGTTCCATAAAGCTCAGTGCGCAATGTGAGCCCAGACAAAATTTCAGATTCAACAGACAGTTTTCAAATTACCTGATGTTGACTCCACTCTTGGTGAAAAAGAGACATTCTGGTTTTATAAGAGACTTGGCAGACAAGGGGGAATTCATGCATACACTGCAGTGGGCCCAGTGTAAGTTTATGGCACAGGCTCATCTGACGTCCCACCGCAAGTCTGTATTCTTGAACTTCATATGAATTCCTACTCATAGGAAAGGATCCTAAACAATAATAAAACATGCATTCTGTTTGATACAGTAGGATCATGCAGTTTATTCTGTCTGGCCATTTCCCATCTTTTTTGTTTATTGTTGCTACCTGTGGAGAAATAGTGCCATAGAAGGGACATTCCACAGTAATTGACGGGACGTACAGACAATATTTTTTAAGAAAGAAAAGGCCACTAGATAAATTGCCAACCATTTATTTCAAAATGGATTGGTCAATCCCCCAGAAGAATGGTATAGAAATGATGAAAATGTGTTTTAAATACCATAATGAGAATTAAGATGAGTCCATTCAATTGCCTTCACTTTAGTTGGTAACTGACTCGACAGAAAAAATACCATGTTTTTTAAATGACATAGCAAAATGAAACTGCTGAGTTTGTGAAACCAAACTAACAGGATTAGTGAACAGTGTTTTTCTACATTCAAAAAATGCATTTCATTGGGCATGCAGAAAAAGCATAAATAATCAAGTTTTACTTTTAAGTACACTGTGGAAGTTAGTTTGTGTAACTGATGGGACATAATCTTGGTAACTGATGGGAGGTTGTAAACGTGCGCTCTTTTCCAAGATGGTTGCCAGGTCACATGATCTCGCAAGGAAGATAATGCTAACCAAAAATGTTAATTTAATTACGACCATTTACAACACAACCGTTAATATTTTTCCCAGGCATGGTTTGAAAAATGGCACTTGTGTAACGTATTATGCGGAATGTTCACAGAAGATTCTTTGGATAATTTATGGTTAATTCTTGCCTCATTGTTTTCAGATTAATATTCTTGCTTTCAGTGTCAAGAGATCAAACATTTATAATTTATCACTTCTGATTTAGAGAAGAGTTGGTATTTGCTGGTAATTCACTGGGCTAAGGATAGAATCTCATCCATTGTACATTTAGTGATTGATTTAATCAGTTTTCAGTACCATGTTCTATATACATCATTATTCTGCTCCTAATCGCATTTCCTCTTATTTTCTACATTTTCAGGCATATAATGACAGGGTCCTACAACAACTTCTTTAGGATGTTTGAACGTGATAACAAAAGAGATGTAACACTTGAAGCCTGTAGGGAAATCACTAAACCAAGGACAGTTCTCAAGCCACGGAAAGTTTCCACAGGTGGCAAGAGGAAGAAAGATGAAATAAGTGTGGACTGTTTAGACTTCAATAAGAAAATCCTTCACACAGCCTGGCATCCATTGGAAAATATTGTTGCAATAGCTGCCACCAACAATTTATATGTGTTTTCTAGTAAGGATTAACCAAGGTCATAATTAGTCATTTTTTTACTCCACCGGCCACCCAGTTGCAGAATAATGCGTAATAGTCCTCCCCACATTCGCCAGGAGCGGGCATTGGGGCCATGTTTTTGTCACATTGTCTTTCCACTTGCGGGACCGCTGCTCAAGTTAGGATCCAATCCTTGTTGCTGCCCCAAGTTGTGGCGACCACCACAGCCTTGTCATATGAGAGGCTTCAGGGACACAGCTCTTATCACACATGGAAGTGATGATTGTTTATTGGACGGGTAACTCAAGATATCTTTTCTCGTGTGCTGTGGACTGTGCCATCAGCTGCATTTCTCCGTGATGGGGGAAGTCAAACCACTCGATTGATACATCCATTGCATTCCTGTGAGGTGATGATGTGCTAGCATGTTTGTTGAATCTGAGATGTTTCTCTGAGCTTGAATGTGTCATATTATCATCTTCTATTTCAGTATTGTTAGAGTATTCCCTGATACTGAATGAAGCAGATTGTGATAGTAGTCACTTGTAACTTGGACCAAGATGAATTTTGTCACCTTTCTGCCTTGAGCATATTGGTTAAGTTTAGTGTATGGCAATATCAAATTCTTCACATTGTAACATTCATCATAAGTGGGTGAGTGAGAATTGTTGAGTGTTTGAGTGTCTGGGGGGTATGAGAGAAGGGCCATGCACGGTTACAATTGAGATTTCAGTGGTTGCAAATGTGATTGTTGTCATCGTCATTTTTTTGTAAGTGATGCTGCTTGTCAGATGTTGATGGAAAGAATACTGGTTTTCTCTGAGATTATATGCTTGTAACTGGTTCACTCCCATGCTTTCAAGCAGCAGACGCTAGAAGAAATTTTACATGAAGGAACATGAGAAAAATAACATCAGATGTCCATACTAAGTTTTCAGTCATTTCAATACTCTGATCCCCGCTGAAAGTGTTTGACGCAGGAAATCACATGGGATAGGTCAAGCCTTCTAAATTGAAAATTAACTGCCATAGTTGTGGAAAGAAAGCTCAACATGTTATTGTGTCCGGAAAAGTGGTAGGCATGCCCACAAGCATGTTCAAGCACATCCAGCAGGCCAAGCAGCTACATGTAAGCCTAGGATTTTTCAGATGCTCAAAAATATGAACATTCTGTCATGCTTTCCACCCAGTTGGTAAAGCCATGATGGCCTATTTTTTATAAATTGGAAGGTGTAAGAACTTGCCAGCTGAAGCGAACGAAACTGGCTGGGAGTGTGCTAGGTTTAAGAGGATTTGACTGAAGAAAATACATGTATGAGCATTGGGTTTTACTTTTACACTGTGAGATCAAGTGAGACATTTGAATAATTTGCTGGAAAAAAGGGAGTACTGCATGTGATCCGATGTTCTGTAATGAGCCGAATGAGAGATAATACTTGGCCTGAATCATTCTCACATGAACTTCTGGTTTATATAGTCAGGTGATGTGATAATGATCAGATGTGGTCATTGTAGCATTTTGCACCTGTGTGATGAAATACAGATGACTGTTGGCTGATCATAGAAATTTTGGTCTAGATGAGACTGCACATGTGTGGGAAGTATGCATGGAAGACACCCCTGTTCCCTGTAGCCCATTTTATCTCTGTATTCTGGACAAACTTTTTTTCTAGACCTGTGCTGTAGGCGCCTTACTTTCACTTTTACCTTGCATGAACAGCACTAAGGATTTTGTGAGTGTTGATGTAGAGAATAAATGAGTGTAGCTAGGCGTCTGGTTTTGCAATGAAACCTTGATGGTGAACAAAGCCACAGCATATGCAGATCAGTGGAAAAGTTTGTATCAGAATACAAAGTATGGAGTTAATTTTCTGACCGTAACACCTGACCACAAATATGTTTAGCTGTGAGGGTGTTATTTGGTTGTTCAGACATTCTGTGACTGTGTTTGTCCACTTGATGTTTACTTATAATGACATTTCTGTTGTGTTTCCCCCAATTACCGAGATTTATGTTGTTTTTGTTTTTTCAATGTTTTGGGGAGTTTTTTTTGTTGTTGTTGTTGTTGCTTTTTTGTTTTTATCCAATTCTTGTTTGCCTTTCAATGTGGGAGTACATGTACTAGTTTGTGTGTTTGCTTATAAAATTAGAGCATAGATCATATTGAATTTTTTATGTTAGTTTCTGTTTGCTGTTAAAAGATCACAATTGCTGGCCAGTGACAGAACATCTTTAGAATAGTGTCACAACCCATAATAGAAAATTGCAGCTACCGTCTTGCACATTATAACCAACACTTCTCTAAACCATGCATAGTGTGAATGTGCGCACACCTAATTTCTGAGCCTGGTCAAGTATTGTTTTATTTATAGGTGGTTGAGACCTTATTTTAGTGGTTATGAGGGGTTGAGGCGGCTAGTCTTGCCAGAATGATTTGACTTTACCTGTTGAGTTATAAAATGATGGCACGACTGTGTTAAAATGTACAGGAATGAACAGTCCGATGCTAAAACCTGAAAAACAGGGACCTGTCAAATGATCAGTTTTGGTTTCCTGGGCATGTTGGGTAATTACATTGATGTGAGCCAGATACAATTATCAGTCAGTGTGCAGATGAAAAATGATCGTGCCAACAATGGTATCTTTCTCACTACATTTGACAATGAGTAGAGAGAGTATGACTAATTCTAGAAGACAGAATGATGCAAAAGTTTCTCGGATTTGAGTTGTCCAGTCACCAACTTGATGAATTGAGTTTTTAGGATTGGCTCGGTGAATTTGGCTGTTTCACTGGAAATTATTTATAGCTTGTTTTTCATCAGATGGCAGGATTTTGCAATGTGGAAAAATTTATCCCTTTTTTGTGTTTAAATTTGTTTACAAGTAAACCCAATATGCTGGTCATGCTGAATATGTTTGACTGAGTTTGTACATGATGACAACAGATAAACTTATGCTTGCCTTAAACTGTTGTAGAAATTGAGCCCTTTCACGATTCTTAGGTCAAGGTGATGCTGCTCTTCTGACAGTTCAATAAAGCCTGCTGAATCAGGTGCTCAGGTTTTTACAAAATCTAAACAAAACTTTTCTTTCTTTACTAGAGTGTTTTAAGTACATAGATCTGTATCTTATTGGTTTGTTTTACTTTTGTCACTAAAATTGGGATGTTGATCGTGATGCTGTACAAACCATCCTTAGATGACACCAGATTATGAGTGCT
Organism: Onchidella celtica; assembly: GCA_963931925.1. Taxonomy (NCBI): domain Eukaryota; kingdom Metazoa; phylum Mollusca; class Gastropoda; order Systellommatophora; family Onchidiidae; genus Onchidella; species Onchidella celtica. The sequence continues at coordinate 113,063,668 of OZ007567.1, read as the reverse complement.
CAAAGTGAGGATGTGGGGGGAGAGAGGCAATAAAATACATTTGGGGAATTAGAAGCTCTGTGACATGAAATGAAACAAACCAATACAGAACAAAATTCTTAATTGCAGGCAGTGCTGCACAAATCCCACCGTCTAGCTTTCTGATAAATTTTTACAACTTATCACTTTATTTTTGTCAGTAGATTTCATCATTGCCTGTTTGAAAATAAATGCAAATGACCAAATGTGAAATAACGTCACATTTGACAGTTGTCTTGCAGTGAAGATGTTTGGTTGGTTTTTTTAAATCATCTTCTTTAGTTTTTTCCTTCAGTGCATGATGGGGAATTGATGGTAGAAAGGGATTTGCTGTCTTACTTCTGTCACAGGTAGTGGAAGATGCCTATCCAAAATGCTCAAATTTCGTTGTCCTATACTTGTGATATGGTGCTCATGACAAGGTGCTTTCCGTCGTCACGTCAGTCGGTTCATATGGTATTGTAGTTGTAGCCCTGTACATAATAGCCGAACAGTACAATAACACACTACATGCATAATCTACAGGCTGGAGCACAAACTCAGTTCTTTTCCCAAATGAAACGGCAGAAACTAAAAGTTTTGAGTGTTTTAGCCCTCCCATGTAAATTTTTGTTTCCTAGAGACTCACACTGAGAGTCATGTCACTAGTGGCTGTCTGTCTGGGTTCTGGTCTGTTATATTGAATGTAGCTGTGAGCAGACTTTCAAAATGCTCACAGCAAATATTTAAATTCATGCTGTTTGTCTGTAGTTGATTTGGTTGCTGCATTTTCCTGACTGTATCATGGTGTACTCACATTGAATGGCAATACCTTGCAACTTTCTGGCAATAGTCTTTGTTTATGTGAATCTCATCACATCATGGGAGTCCAGTGACAACTTCTGGATTTATTTGCTGCAGCTGATCAGTTTGGAACAACGAGGTTTCCATTTGCCAATGCTTTTTTAGAATGTGTGCATGCACCACCACATGAACTTTTTTCTGGCTCTGATACAGTTCGGAAGTGAAACTTTGTCATTTTGTTGGCTTCTAACTTTTGCCGTCTGTGAATTGTCAATGCAAAGAGACCAATTAAGATCAGTGAATTAGGGGCCTGTGTTTGAGAGCTGGCTGGAAGCAACCATAGTGCTAGCCTGGTGATTTCATAACCTTTAGATCTATACAACCATAATACATTACTAGAATAAAAGCCAATTCACTCATCTCTACTTTAAAGTGTTTTTTAATTTTTTTCAACTCAGGATCTGATTTCAAGATCAAATGGAAAAGTTTGTTTGTGGCACTGATTTTAGGATTTCATCTATCATGTCAATTATTGTGGTGAGGAGAACTTTCATGCACTATTAAAGTAAACATGGAGATTTAGGATACATAACTCATGGACTGATTGAGACAGCTTGGTGCCGGGGAGAATGAAGTGATTATTCTTTTACATGCATAAAGGTCAAGTACTGAAAGGAGCATCAGTGAAAGTGGAAGATGTTTAGGCACAGCAGAAAATGGAGTAACTTTCTTCTCTTTGGTAGTCAGCTGATAGGAGGGGTTTCTGTGCAGTTTTTTTGTCCAGATTTGCAAACAGCGTGGCTGATGCCTCACTGGGGCATATCTACACACCCACATTCCCATACTTCAGATTAAGCATGCATAGTCAGTGGCTGGAATCTGTGAATGTCTTTGTATTGGTCTCTAAAGTCTCTATATGTTGTGGAAGTGGTATATGTGGATTATAATGGAGGTGATTTTAGAGATGTCTGTAGATTTTACCATTGGATTTCATCAGTTGATGCATTTATTACCTGTAGTAAGCATTTTGTTCTTAATATCTATGAAGGAGCAAACTGCCAGTGCCATTTATAAAGAAACAGCATTGGTTAAGATGGAAGCATGGTCTTTCTGAAGGTCAGCATATGAAGTGACAAAGGTTTTCTGAGCTGGTGTCATATGTGTCTATCACTGACTGATGTCACATCCCAGTCTGCAAACCACTGGCTCAGTTGTTCCCCAGTAAGATTGGAACTCCACACAACTGTTGCCATGCTAGAAATGTTGCATCGTGAAGGATCAGGAAGGGCATTGGTATTTGTGTAATTTAGTCATTATCACTTGAAATGAAATAGTCATACCAGACAGCAAATCTGGCTCGTGAACTAGATGTATCTCAGTGAGGCAATACACTGCATATGATATTCACACTACTAGTGTTTATTTGTAAATGTTCCAAGTGGGCTTCATTCAGCCTCATCCCATAATACACTGGAATGATAAAATGTGTATATAGCCCCCACGATATGCCCCCTTCCTATCAGTGCCAGGGGTTAGAACAGAAACAGTTGATTTCTCTAACCTGTTGGCCAGGACAATCAGAAGCAATAATTCGTGTGTGTGTGTGAGAGAGAGAGGCAGCAGTATAGCGTGAGCCTCAGTTCATGTACATCTTGGGCAAGTCAAATCTTCAGCTGTTGCTATAGCTATGTCATGTATCAGTCTCACCTCAGCTGGTTGAGTGAAGTACATGTATTCTTAAGTGTCCATGCAAACTTTCTGTTGCGTTTGTCTGTTTTTTTTTTTTTTGGAGGGAATGAATAGTAACATATTTACATCCAGACTGGAAAGTGTTTCTGCAAAAGGAGTTCAGCCTGAATCCAGGATGCCAAGTTATTTATTTCAGAATAGATGAGCCTGTAGAGCGTGTCACAATTACAAAATTGTATGTGAATTTTTTCATTTGTTCCCCCTACTTAAGGTTCACCTTGACAGAGTTAAACGGTATTCCTTCTGTCAAATTATAAACTTTGTATTGTAGACAACACAAGTCATGCCATAAAGTCATGTTTGTTTTTATTTGTGTAAATGGGGAAGATTACAGAAAACTATGGCACATTTCCCTGGGCCTTGTACTTAGCATTCTTCAAAAAGACTAAACAGAAATCATTTTGAAAAGTGTTTTTTTCCTTGCAAGCCCAACAGTCAGTATTATTAGAGATAGTAGCATGTGCACATCTTTCCATATTCAGTCAAATTTTGTTGCAGTTAATTTCAGTTTGACCTTTGTCATCCCAGCTAAGGCCAGAATCATAGTCTTAGTCTTAAAATCTGTTGAGTGGAGGATATGTATCACAAGATGGCTTCTTTTCCTGCTGGAATTAATTTGTGTAGCCATAGATTTCCTTAGAGCGCATAATTTCTGCAACTATGAAGTTTCTGTCATATGCTGACAGTGACCCTGTAAAAGACACGGAATTTTTTTTTTAATGCATTAGTGGAAACAGCCATTTGCATCGGTTTTTTAGAACAGGGCTGCACATTTGTCTGACTAGTGACCTTAGCTAATGGTAAGGTGTTGTGTGTCGAGGTTTCCTTACTGTTTCTCTGCCTTAACTTGTTCATCTCACCGCTAAATGGACAACTGAAACGCATCTCGTACTATGACATTCTGGTCCAACTGATTCAGAACTTAAGAAGTTGCTTTTTTATGGAAAGAAATGCTGGGTAGGTGGTGGTGGTGCTCCGGAAGTTGACTTCAGAGTCCAGTCAGAGTTCACACATTGTTTATTTATAAATGTCAGCTACTTGTCGTCCATCTCATATACTGGCTTTGTCAACAATTTTGACTCTTCATTTATTGGAGAGAGCGCTTCAAAATTTTGATCACTTTGTTTTATTCATGGATTTGGCAACAGCGTACCTGCTTATAACTTCAAAACTAGTTGAGATGGATACATCACTTTCTGAGAGACAAATCTCATTGCAAACAGTGATAAGGTAGTCAGATAAGAGAAAATTACCCGTGTGCCAAGTACATACGATGGAAGACAGTAAGATATATTAGATTGTACTAAGGCACTTCCTGGTGGATAATCGGTGGGACAGCTGGAAATGGAAAAGTAGAGCATGCCGATGAAGAGTTTGGCCACTGCCACATGAGCAGGTTTTTTTGTGTTTGTGCTAGAACTGTGCTGAAATACTCAAGCCTCTGACAATTCAATCCATATCACTATCAGAGTTTACTAGTTTACCAATACAACCAAGGACCAGGACATTGTGTTAGGTGAACCTTTTTGATAAATTTCCTTTTATCAACATAAATGGCTTATATTTTACATTAAAACTATGAAATAAATGGCTTATAATACATGTATATTTTATGAAATCACCCCAAAAGACAATATCGACATGTATTTTGTATGGGTTGAAAAGAGGACCTGAGAATCAGTAGCAAGTGGAGAATTGTGGATTGTGCACAAATGGTCATGAAATTAGCTTCTATTTATTCCAACTCATAAAGCCTCCAATAGTTCATCATTTCATGTCCAAGAAAGTTGAATGGATAGAAATGTGAACGATGTGAAAATGTAGTTGTGGTGAGTGTGAGTGGATGATATTTTGATGGAACTCTCTAGGAAAATACAAGTATTTTAAAGGGTGGAGACAAGCTTTTGTGTCATCCTTATTTTGTTCTGTCTTCTTTTAGTTGAATTGTAAAGAATGTCATTTGAGGAATGTGGCGACCCATCAACACTGCAAGGAGGAAATGGGTACTATTGTTCATTTCTGTTGATTGTTAAATGTGAACACCCAAAGAACCTTTCCTATATCCCCACAACCCTCCCCATCCCCACCCCCACCCCACTTGTTGTATGTGCCGTTATTTGTGCAATTTATTGTAAACTTGAATGAAATCACCAGTTTTGATATGTTAAATGATTAAAAGTATATTTTTGAAATGTTGTACCTTTGCTTTGAGTTTCCATTTATCCGGTGTGTTGCTTGTGAATGTGAGTGGATTTGTTGGTGCAGCTGATTAAGTCAACACTGTCATGAAATGTCCGAAACATAAGGTAAACATTGACCACCATATTCCAACTGTTCTACTTTTAGCTGCAAATTTGGCAAAAGGAAAAAAGTTGTATTCATGTAACAAACTCAGCAAAGCCCAGCTCGCCTAAGAAATACATGTAATACGCAATACTGGTTGTTTTATTGTATCGTTTGGGTATTATTTCTTATGCGAGACTGCTACATACAGCTTTTTCTTTTTGCCAAATTTTGGCTTTGTCTTGCTGATGCGACCCCTCAGTTTGTCTGTGGTTTTTATAAAAAAAATTGTACTGCTTGGATCTCTTCATTTCCTGCCAGTTAGCAATTGTCAAGGAAGGGCAACATAAAACATGTATGGTGTGGTTTTGTTTTCTAGAAACAACAAATGCAGGGATGGGGAATCTTCCTGCTGCTGGAGTTCCTGATATTCCACATTGTTTTTTTTATTCGTGAGACGAAAATTTGGTAATGTCGACTTTGGCGTGTCAAGTCAAAAGTTCAGGAAATTTGTCTGTCAGTAATTCCCATCCCGGCAATTTATGCAATCAAGACCTGCCAAGTACAGTACATTGTACATACATACATGTAGGCTACATGAATCCCGTTTGTTACCGGACTGTCAGTGTCACTACTTCAGGGTCACGTGCTGTGGGTTTTGGGAAGGCTGGGAACGAGAGAATTTTTTGTTGTTTTTGTCATACAATAAATGTCCTGCTAGTGCTAGGTTGAAGGATAATTTGATACTGTACATGTCGGACGTCTTCAGTTCCTGCACCGAAGAGTACCCCCAGTCTTCCATTTCGTTTTCAGTCCTGTGATTGTAAACGCGGCTTTCCAGGGGAGGAATTTCACTCAGACCCAACTCCCCAAATCCGGGAAAGAATGTAAGCCTACTCAGTACTCTGTACACTTATCAACTGAAACGTACATAGTAAACTTCAAACTGTTTGGGGAGTGATGGGGGTTGGAGTGTTGACGAAGCCTGTGGTCGCTGAGGGAGGAATGTGGACTGAGAACAACGTAAATTAAAACCCGTCGAGAATTGGGTTAGTGATGTTTATGTTTGGAAAAATTATGTCAGTTACCATTTGATTCACAGGCTGGTATCTTTTTTTTTTAACTTCTGTTTTTATTATTATTAATCAATCCATTTACATGTATTTATTAATTAATTTTTTTTTCAATCCAACAACAATAATAATAGGGAATAAATTCAGTTTCTTTTTTTGTAATCAGTCAACACCAATACTGGCGGATAAACCTGGGCCGATATTGTTGGCGGATAAACCCTGGTGGTATCAAAAAATTTCTCATTTCGCAGACGAGAGTGAGATTTCTTGTAACGTCCAGACAAACCTGGCAAACGTTAGCTGCTTTAACATTATAAACATATATCGTTCCTTTAGAATGACCAGGTTCTAACTCCCTTCCGCCAACTTTTGAGAAAACGAGGACTGAAGTTTCGTGTGATCATAGCTTTTACTACTTTTAGAGCAAATACTTTTTTTTTTAATTTTTAGTAAAATTTACAGATTACACACCGAATCTGCTTGATACTTTGACACACAACAGAGAAGGCCACTAGAAGCAGTGTGTAGTACAGTGTGTAACTTAGTTCAGCCAAAATGTGGAGACAGAATCTTGTCAATCTAATTATGTACCTCGTAAGATATTGATACTTGTACGTCTTTTTGTTACACGACGTGGTTCTCGCAGTGAGCAGCAAGGTACTGTGGCCTTATGCATGAACTGTGCGTAACTGGTTACACGGTTGTGTAGGCCGTATGCGTCGGTGCACCACGCTACCCTGTATACATGAACTTTGCGTGGGCCAACACCCATGTGTAAAAGGGTTCGTAACGTTACACTTTCTCCGAAGAGGACTAAAATAAATCAGCTACGCAATGAATAACTAGCCTCGGAAAATGGCGTCAGCTAGACAGAAAGAAAGAAAGTAACTAACATTAATTTATTCCAACCCGAGACTTCAAAGGCCAAAGAAAGGATTTTCTCTCACCCCTGATCTCTTCTTAGTCTTGTTTTGGTGGCCGTTGTTTTCTCATGGCAGGGATTGGATTGGTTAAGGGACCGTCCGTTCACATAATGTCATCACATAAGGAGGGGGGAAGGGAGTCTCTTGAATGATGACATGGGGGAAGGGGGGTGTTGAGTCCAAAGATGATGTCATCAATGTGGTTTGGTAAAATTGAAAAGGAAGACCAAATATATAGATCAAAATCAAATTCATATTTTTATTATAATACCTGCCAATAAAATAATTAATTAATTAATCAACCAATACCTTGAATGACTACTATTACTCCTTAATATTTGTTAAACTGCTAAACCTACCACAGAGTCAACACCACATCATGTCTGATTTGGTTCTATATTTTTCACTTCTGTTTCAATGTTTATCTTCCTTCCTGTTTGTTCAGCCTTATTTTTCAAATCAAGGGAAATGAGAATCCTCAGTTACCTACTTTTTTTTTAAAAATCCTAGATTCTAGACTAGATCTAGACAAGTTTGGTTTTAAGACCTAGACCTACACTTACATTTGGCAGGAACAATAGGCCTACATCTTTTCAACTAAATAAATTTGCCCTGTCTTGCATAAATTTATTACTCTGCAAGTTTTCAGTTTCGTATAATTTCCCTTGGTTTGCATACTTTGCATAATTTTGACATATATATTGTTACATGTAAGTTGCTCATTATACACATGCATAAAAATTACATTATTTCTAAAAAATATTGAAATAAATTTGCCCTGTGTTGCATAAAATTTATTATTTTGCAACAATTTTAAGTTTAGTATAATTTTGGTTCTATTTTTGCATAATTTCAGAGAGTCAGATCAATGTTATCTTATAATTTGGGGGGCAGCGTAGCGCAGTGGTTAGCGCGTCGGATTTGTAATCCGGCGATTGCGAGTACGAACCTGTCCGCTGTAGTTGCTATGGGAAAACAATTTACCTTTAACTTCCTCAGTCCACCCGTCTGTAAAACCGGTACCCGACATATAGGCAGTGGAAAGATCTTGTCAGTTTGCTAACAGGCAGCTTCTCTGTATGCTCTTTGTGAGTTGAGATGGTATTATTTAAATGGTTGAATCAGCCTGTCAGGGACACCTTGTAAAGCGCTTAGAGCATTAGTGGATATTAAGCGCTGTATAAAAGCTCTTATTGATTTGATTTTATTTATAATCTGTTAGTTTGAATTAAAATAAATAGCAAACAGCACTATACAGTTATTTTTAGTCGTTATTTGTCAAGTTTTGATTACGTCATCAAACAGGGGGGGGGGGGGATAGCCATTTGATGACATGTGATGAGTGATGATAAGGGGGGGGGGGGGTCAAAATTAGTCAATTTTTGATGACATAATAATGTGAACGGTCCCCAACACAAATTCAGTATATGTGCGATGGCAATTTTCGTACAGCGGTAAACGGTTTAAGACATTGATGCATAGATACATGTAGGTGTAATTTTAGTTTATGCATACCGGCTAAAGTTGAGTTTACAGCAGGGTGGCCGTACGCACTATTAAGCCTGCGCCGTGATGCAAAACTGGCGGATTTACACCAAGTTCATGCATACGGCTACTGGCGGTCCAACTCGAAACTAGCCAATACATTACATGAGATGAACAACAGCACTTGAAAACCGTCCCCACTGCAACACTTTGATAAGAATACGACTGTATAATGTACATATATATTCATGTATTAATAGCAGGAGCGGCCAAACTGCGGCTGGCGAGACACATGCTGTTTTTTGACCTTCAGTGTTCGGCTCGTGGAAATATGTTGGCTGGACTTTTTTTTTTTTTCATCGCAGTTAATAAAAAGTAAAAAAAAAAAAACAAGCTTTAAACATGTAATAAATTTAATTATTATTTACTGGGTGGGAACTGAGACACCGCACTGATTTCAAACGTAAGTTTGTTCATGGTTCGTAAAAAATATTTAAGAATTTAAAGTCTACGTTTAAAGGTAGATCTGAATGAGGCATTGTTCTTTGAAAACATTAAACATTTGGTATCTTTGTGTACTTTGAGGTTACTGAAACTGAAGCAAGTTAGCAACTCGCTACATGAGTAAATATTGTTGCATATGTGTTATGTACTTTTTAATATTTATATTAAAAAAATTTGAACAAAATATTTAGGTAACAATGAGAATATGTAGGTATGGTGTAAATTTTGTTCGTTTGTGGTTCTCGAACATGTGGGTCGTACATTAAGCAAGTTTGGCCATCCCCGATGTATAGGATAAACGAACACACAGAGCAAAGAGAAGTGATAAAGAACGCATGAATCGAAAAACAAATCTGGTCTTGTTTCAATGGTCTTTAATGGATGACGAGACTGGTGGCCCTGCTGACACGACAATACTACATGAAGTTAGTAGGTTAAGGTTGTACTACATGGAATGTGCGGGTTACTCTGGACAAATGAAGAATACTGGCGCACAGTTACACAAAGACAATCTAGGAATATTTAGGAACTAAATATCTCTTCAAAGTTCATTTATAAAATGTCTCGAATATTGGGACATTTGAATTTAAAGTTTGTTTTCAAATCTGATAGGATGGCCCACTCGTTCACTCTTTTATTCACTCACTCACTCATTTACTCATCCACGTATACATAATTAACATTTTAAAATATTTTTATCAGTTTGTAAATGATGCCTTTTTTTTTCTACCTTAGTGAAAAGCGTTTAAACAGGGCATATGTTTTATACGCACTGTGTTCCACGAGAGATTAATTCTCTCGTAACACTGGGCCACACTTGCTTCATGCTGTTAAATTATATTTATAATCAGACTGACACATCCAATATTCTGACTAGATCTGCTGCACATTTTCAATATCATGTAAAATTTGTATTAACCAGTCGTTTAAGGTATAATCAGCATCAGATAGATATGCCAGAGTTTGGCTGTTGTTTTAAAGTACATATAAAAACTGACTTTATGACTACATAAATCAATTACCCACACATTTGTAGTTGCGTCAAGAGAAAAGATTTATGAAGAAAAAGGTAAAGAAAACAGAAAAAAGAAATTGATAACAGGTACAGACAAATTTGGATTACATGTATGTATTTAAAATCGTTTAGCTCTACAGATTTCCAGCCCTTTTAGTTAAACTGCAGACAATGATTTCAATAATATTACATGTACATGTAAAGTAAAATAAGCAGTTTAGTTGTCCAGTTTCAAGTTGTACAGACAATTATAGAGTAAATTAATGTGCCTTGATCCAATCCGATCCAAAACAACAAAAAAATGAAGATTAGATAAAGGAAAAAAAATAACCTCAAGGAGAATGGCGTGAAGTAAATTAAAAGAAAAATAATGAAAGAAAAATGACAGCGAGTTTGTAAGTTCATGTACTTATTTTCCACCCCCCCCCCTCCCCCCTCCCTCGATGGAATCAAGGATTACAGTGGAGAGGTTTTTGGAGTGAGGTTAGGCCCGGGGGTGGGGGGAGGGGTTGCCAAGGAAGTTGTAATTAAAACAAAAAGTCTTGGAAGTTTTTAGCAATGGACACCTGGAACAATGTTTGATTTTGGTTTGTGGCAAAGAGAAAAAAGTATGATTTGAAATAAGGTCACCTGCATAGCAAAATAGACGAAAATATAATTACTGTACGTAAGTAATAATTATTATAATGGTAAAAAATATAACGAAGCAAAGTCAATGGTTGATGAAGTAAATAAAAAAATAAAAAAAGCAAAGGTCGTTTGACTGAAAACAGAACGGCCAAGCTAAGATTGGTGTTGGTTATTGCTGGTAAAAACACAAAAAAAAAAGTATAAAATCTGCATTCTGTGGACGGCAAAGGGCTGAGAAAGGCTTGATCGCAGTGGACGGCAAAAGATTAAATGAATAAACGGATTAAAAAAAATAGATAAATGTTATTTGATTCCAATGGACGGTCAGAAAATGGAGGTGCATTGGCTGCGGACGGCAAAAACAAATATAGGGGCAGAATAAACAAACAAAGAGAAGAAAATACATGTATATATGTAAACCTGTTCTTCTGGCAAGATGCCAGTCTACTCCTCTACAGCTATTCTGGCCGGGTGACTGTACATGCGCGAGCCACAGATTGGTAGCAAGCTTCAGCAAGAATCAGCCACACAGTGTTCCAGAGAACCTAACATTAAACCAAACCCAAATACAAAAAAAATTGAAACATGGAGTACGAATATTGCTACCACTGCCATAGTGGGCAATGAAACGATATCGAATGAGGGATTCGAAATGCGGGAAATCTGATTGGTCAAAAATGCCCCGGCGAAGTAGCTAACTATTTGCAATAACTGTATTCGCCTTGGAAAACAATACATGTACATGCGCAATTTATCTTACTGAGAGGTGGTTAGAAATACATGAAGTGGAATCCTTTCTCAGTGACAACCCACTGAACTAAGCACATATGCGTAAACATACGTTTAAAAAGAACAAAAACACATGTGTTACTATGGAAATGGAGTGTGCACATGTTTCTATGTAAATGGAATGCGCGCCTGTTACTATGGAAATGGGATGCAGAAAGAACATGAGATGACGCAATGCTTCTCAGTATAACAATAATTTCTTTCACACTGCAAGATGTGACGTCACTGCCTAATCTCTGAAAGTTGAAACCCACACGATCACCGTCACAATATTTATTACAGCCATTCATTGCTTCAATAAAACGACACTTACGATTAAAAGGGATACGGTTTCACCAATAAACTGAACCAATTTGAAGCCAGCTGATTGTGCTCAAATTACAAGTTTTCTGGCGTTTCATTTTAACTCATTTTGCGATATTTTATAACCTATAATAATTATACCAATGATGCCAAAAGGAAAAAATTAATGTTTTTTTCTCAACAGTTTTCGTTTAAAGACTATTTCATCACGATTCACCCGCCGCAAGAGAAAGACAGGCCATGAATTCAAAATGTGCTTTTTTATTAGAACATTGGAATGAATGAAATAATTTCGGCCTGCCGTGGTTGTAATATCTTATCTTGCGCATTCAGACGACTAGACAATAGCTTTGGAAAGTAAACGGCCATTTAACTTGTCGTAGGACTAGTTTTGTGGATAAGCTACAAAGTACAATAGTTATCTGACATGTATTAATTTAAATGCGCACAAAATCTCTTGGACATAAAACATTCAAGATAGATGGGGAGTTACTCCAGTGTTAATATTTCATGAGTTGTGTCCCTTATACCACCCTTTCATGGTGACAAGCGCAATGCGGGTTTTCGATTTCGCATGTTCCATCTTTAAAAAATCGGGATTTAATAATAATAACAGGACAGATCTTTCGAGTCACATGCAAGAAAATCTGAGATTGCACCAAAATAAAGTAATTTGTGTTTGCAAAGTAATTCTCTCTACATTTGGCTATTCCAAGACCTGTGAGTTAACATTTTGCACATAATATGATGTATGAGGATTCTTGGCTACGATTTTAGCTCTATTTCGTGTGTATCAAGTTTATGAACGGGATCTAGTCATTCAGCGCATCCAAGTTTATTTTACCCAACATCTGAAGAAAAAAAAAAAAAAAAACAATATTAATTATGACCAAAATGTTACTTCATACATTGAAAAACGACTGCCAGGTGCAACTCGACGGCATAAACAGAAGTCATTTGGGTATAAAATTATACTTTAAAAAATAATTATACTTACGTAAGTTGAAAAAGAATTCATCTTTTCACATAAATTGATTCCAACAACTCTCATCTTTACTTCTCTAACTGTTATTGTAGAAATTGACTCTAGTGAACTGCATGCTATATTGAACAGCATCTACGTCTTCGGCTATTTATATCGCTTGTTTATTTAACTTGAATACAACTTGCTATAAATCTATCATGATGAAAAACAAACAAACAAAACAAAGAACTGTCACCAAGTCATCCTGAAAACTACTATTAATTTACACAAAACAAAAACAAAAATATACTAGTAATAAAATAATAATAAGGTATAAATATGATATGAATAATAGGCCTTATTGACAAAATAATCGTATTCAGCCACGTCCCATATTGATCTGCTGCCTTCTATGTAATGGGCTTTCCCGTGGAAAGAAAGAAAGGTTACGGTTTTCTCCCGACAGAAATCATCCTGCATAATATGGAAGAGTTTCTGAATTCAGGAACAGGACAAATCTAGAACATCGATCACAACTGAAAGGGGTCGATACCAAAATTGTTGTATACTGGATCACAAATCACCACAATGACTATATATTATACTACAGCAAATGAGCAAGAATGTTTCTCAGCATTGCCACAAGGCAACATGTTTTTTAATTATACATTTTTGCTAAAGATGCATAGCTCTGCCATACTCCCTAGTCCGAACTTTAAAATCATTTCAGTTTCCCAGCAGACAATTTGCAGTATACCATGTATATATCTGGTCAATACCTACAGTTTGATGCCAGATGCCAGGAAAGACGGTAGTTGTACCAATTCTGACTCGGCAATCTGAAAGTTTGATTTCTTTAACCATGAACTAAATATTAGAGATATTTTCTAGCGGCGCATTCTTCGAAGTCAAACAAGTTTTTGCTTAATTATCCGTCTATCCTGTCACGTGACAGAAAAACTGATCTTTATTTGATGCGTGTTCCCGATTTCGTTTAAAACTCGTTTAGTTTTGCAATAATCCGAGTTTAAGTAAAACGTCAAATTGTCACTGGGCTTTGTGACAGTGGAGACATGAAGTACAAACGTGTTCATTGCTGATTTCACATGACGTGTCTGTCTACTTTATCATTGGGGCTGTCTACTATAATAGGGATGAGTTCACAGACTATAGGTAGAATGCGCATATCCACCATCTTGTCTGTCCGGACCGACGCTTAACCATGGCGACGGTGGCATTGATTTTGATTCGTTAGCTGATTTGCACGTGAGCACTTAAGGCGCCGTGAACCAATCGGCGCCAATTTTAGAAAAGTTCACTACTGTAAACAATGACACGTGTGTATACGCACATGGGAGACGTTCGGCCAATTCTTTTACTTCCTTTCTCTTGTTTACACGGATGGTAGGGAATCTGACCAGCTTGGATCCATCCTTTCTACCCCTGCAATAACAATCAACTGCAATGCCACCAGCAGGTATTTTAACCGCTTAAACACATCTCGAAGTTACACTCATCAGCTGATCCACCGGCCATCTTGTTTGGCGGAAGTACAAAGCAAAAACACTCTGTGACGTCATGCGCATTCTACCTATACGCCAAACCATACACACACCAACACAAATGCAAACACGCGTATACAGCGACACATACACCCACACGGCAACACACCACCAAACTCTCATCTGAGGATCTGAGGATGACCAAACTGGGACACAAAGATTGCACAATTCCAGTGGTAGGGGAAACAGCCACAACATCACAATACAATACTTAATTATCGTTACTTGTACAAAACAAAGGTAGGCCTATGTGTTATTTTGACAGAAGTTTTCATGTACCTAATTCAAACTGTGCTTAACACTAGGTTCACCTTGTATTTTACCCGGCAATCGTCCATGACAACACCTCTTGCTTACAGTGTCATCAACAACATATTATTAAACCTTTCTAACTTTCAGCTGATCTATTGGAATCATTTCTTTTTCGTCCATGTCTTAGAAATTATACATGATCTCAGTCCACCCTTCCTACTAACAAGCCTACAGAATCTGCTATTGATCATGCATGTTAATCGAGAAGCCGGAACTTCCCTCACAGTTTCAAGTCTAAGTGGATGCTTATGTCATATGGCTGTGTAGTCTATCACACCAAGGCGTACTGCAGTTAGAAATAAGTTCCAGCTCAGCAAAGACGGAAGAACTCTAAACCTGCCATTCATCAAACGCGGACTCTATGTAGCAAATGCACGCTGACAACCTATGTCAACATGAGGCAATGAATAATACATGGACATCTCCAACTGGAGGTAAAGTAAATAGTTAAGTGTCGTCTCAATCTTATATTTATTTAATTTATTCATTCATTTATTTTACAGACAGTCTTTTCACCGTTCATAGGAATGTTTGGGTGTCAAAGTAAAATTTAGTAATAGATTTTGCTTTGTTAAATTCAGTTATGACATGAAAAGAGTTAAAAACTAGGAAGAGGAAAACGACGGATGACGCAACACTGCACTTCAACAGTAAAAGAGAAGAAAATAGTTCTTCAACTGTTATGACATTCGAGCTTGCAAAGAATGAAAACAAACGATTTATAATTAGTGACGCTCTTTTCATTTTCCCTTGGCCAAGCTTTGTCGCTTCTCAGGCTGCCCCGTGCACCTTTTACATTAAATGAAAACAGCGCTGCATCTTTTTTCGAACTGTTTGCCCGGCCGCTAATTAACGAAACCTGGGAGCAGAGTTCACACTGGCCGTTCCTTATCTCCAAACTTATGTATGTGAAAAGTTTACATGTCACCTATTCCATTCTACAGGATATCAAACTCATGTCAAATTTTGGAATGCCAAAGAAATTGAATTAAGAAAGCAGTAGACATGTGATTGGCAGATTTTCGTTAACTCCGCGGATTATATGAGAACTAATTACCGGAAGAGGATTACTTTCTACTGCAAAAGAGAGTCAAAATTTTACATGTGTAATTTGTTATATTGAGGCTTTCAAAAGGGAAAAGTAAAGTGATTATGTTAGCACACATGTATTTTCACCTTTGCCGGTGAACCGGTGTTAAATTTGTTGATCATTCAACAAGAATGGTAGGCCAGGTATTTTGCTTCGTTCAGATCACTTCCTTTGTTCATTATATTTAAAATGTGGAGGTATTTAGACAAAACTTGTATTTAATTTTATCACTGTAAAATTGGACAGTTCTTCTTTTGACTTGCTGAGCTTACCTTTACCTGGCACAACTACACACTGATATATATTTGGCGAATTTGGTGTGCTCGCAATAAAGTCATAGTTTCTAGCCCTTGAGAATTTTTGGTTGTTGTATTTTTAAGATTAATATTTAAAATAAAAACTTATTTCTCTATTTCAAAAGCAAACTTTAGGAGGTAAACGACCAAAAAAAATAAAAAAAATAACAGCAAACTAATTCTTCACTGGCATACGGCGTGGACATCCTTGTTATAGAGCCAAAAAAATTTCTTTAAAAAGCAGAATTTTTTGGGCTCAATCATTTGGCAGTATCGCGATGTATGGATTATTAGGTAGTTACGTCGTTACATTCGTATGCAGTGTAATTATGATGACTTACGACTGACTGCGACTCCAAAGCAGAATCGTGCATTAGACTAGAGTGACCGAAGTATGTTTAAATGGCTGTTGTAAGAGGACCTCGGCATATTGCATGGTAAGCTATAGCTGAAAAGCGAGCACAGTTCAGTATTTGCTCTGCCCGGGTTTGTAATTGGACAACTGTCCCCTGACAAGAGCGAACAATAATTGAATGTTATCAGAAAATTTCTCTCTGCTAGCTGGAGAAACGAGACAGATTGAAAGGAAAAACTAGTCAAGGGCTAGTGTTAGAAAAGCGTGAACAAAACTGTAAGCCACCATTTTTTTTTTGCCAGTAAAATTAAAAAGAGGATAAAGGAAGCCACAACATCAAGGGATAGATAGCTAGAATGTTCTAGAAACAACTCTCCGTTCAAGTGCCCGGATGCTGCAGTCCCCGAAGTTTTGACCCAGGACACAACGAGTTTTGTCCGTTTGGGTCTCGTCAAGGTCTCCAGGAAGATAGATCGGGGTCATTTTTTTCTGTGTTGGAAAAAGTACAAAAATAAGAGAAGAAAGACAAATGAGAAAAAAACGGAACAAATGGCATTTTCTCCATGTCAAGGATAGCAAAAAATTCTAACTAAATAGTCATGCGACTAAATAGTCTAACTAAATAGCAACAGAGCCAGAACCTGGTTATTCCCAAATCCACACTACAATCGTTGACACAGAAGAAAGTTCTCTAACATGTCAAACCATTCACGCAGTGAGCCCTACGCCTTCATCACAGGTATCTGTCGGAGCCACAGGCGTTGGATCAAGTCTGTTTTGCGTCGGTCTTGACGCAGACTTGAACCTCCTATGAATCAACCAGGGAGACAGGCTTGTTGCCGTTGCATTAGCGAGCGATGTCTGATTAATTCCATAGTTCACATGTCGCATTAAGACCGAGGCAAAGCAGACTTGACTCAGTGCGTCAGCCCCCATATGGATCCTCATTTTAATTATCTCCAAGACTTTTACCCTGCGTATTGATCCAACCGCGCAGCATACAGACATATCATCAATATGCATCACATGTCAAAGTAGACAGCAAGTGCCCGACACTGTATGTATAAAAGTGAATGATGATTTCCTACTGAATACCTTTCACCCTTCTCCTTCATGCCTATGTTATAACAAAGGTAAATGGAATTATTCATTTACAGAAAAAAGTGGACATGAACTATAAAATTAATGCTAGGATATAACACACGCCCTGGATTTCTGAATTCCTCTGGCTTTGGCAACAAACCTTGCGACTTGCAATGCTGCACCCATCGGGTTTTTGGCGTTCAGGACATCTACGTCTGCTGGGTCTTTGGTAGACAACTTCCGGTTGAGGCGTCTGCTGGGTAGAGACTCTAACATCTCCTGGCTGGATTCGTCTTCAGGGTCAGCGACGGCCAGCGTGGTCAAACTTCCATCCAGACATCCAATGACAATGCAGGTGCCTTGTTCGTTGCCCATGATGGCCCTGACTTCAGCACTTGTCTTGTAATTGGCGATCATTTTGCCATCGGAAATGCGGAACAACCGGACGGTTCGGTACCTGGAATGATAGTACACCACGTGCTTGTCATTTTGTGTAAAGAATGCAGTCACTTGGAACACACCCTCAGCCACTTTCGGAATGAGCACTTTAGTTGTCTTCGTGTTCTTCAAGTTAATGAGTTCCAAACCCCCGCGAGCAGGTGCGTACATGCCAATTTTCCCGTCTTGCATTGCGTGTCCATTCCACCGTGGCACAGAGCGCACGAGAGCTTTCTTTTTCAAATCTAAAATGTTTCCTTTGTCAGAGTCAATGACTGCAATCCAGTTAGAGTCATGAGGCATTGCAACAAGATGACTGTAATCCATGTAGTTTTGGTACTTGAGCTGCAAGTTGTACATACGAGCACCAGTCTTGGCGTGATAAACTCCGATGACATCTCCACTTTTGTCAGAAGCTGGCACGGCCAGAAACAAACCTTCTTTAGTGATGACAGGATTGCGAAATTTCCGGACCACGTACTCAAATTGATAGACAGGCTGGCCTTCGGGGACTGTGAAACACGAACATTGAGCTTTGCCTGTGGTTTGCTTTGCTGCAACAATCACTTTCTTGTCTTCCTCTGTCAGGATGATGTTTTGAATATCACCCACAGTGACCTCAACCAGGGGCGTATCTTTAGATAAGTCCCAGACTAACAATTTGGGTGACTCAGCACTCACCACGTATTCTCCGTCAGCGGTAATGACTGCGTGTGAGACAATTGTACTGCGAGCATTGCTTACAAATGTCTTGATCAGCCTTCCCGTCTCTAGGTTCCAGATGGCCACTGAGTTACGAGTGGTAGTTGCACACAAAGGGGAATCAGCAGCCAGTGAAATGGTCTCTATAGGTCGCTCCAGTCGGTCAATAGGATGAACATCCTCCAGAATCTTGTCGAAGTTCCAAACTTTGATGGTTTTGTCCATTGAAGAAGAGATGACGACATTTCTCCCGGCTGACACGGATGTCAGAGCACAGATTCTGCCAAAGTGGGCGTCCAGGACTTTGACCATGTTTCCCTGTTTGACATCCCACACGTACAAATTCTTCCTGACGCCGGCAACAACAAACTGATTGTTTTTGGTGAACACTACCAGACTGGTCAGCTGGTTTTTGGTAGGGATGTTTCTGGTACCCGGAGGGAGGGGCAATTCTCTCATTTTGTCTGTCTGCAAATCATACAATTTGTAACCTTGTGCTGCCGTACCAATCAGGTAGCTTTCATCATCAGACAGACAGAAGGAGAAAATGATGTCTGTATTCTCGTGAACCGTCCGGTCATACTTCCATGCACTCCCTTTCCGTTTGTACACGACCACAGCGTTGTCACTAATTTCAATGCACGTATACAAAGTCGTTTTGGTATTGTTGAGAGCGATTGCACTGTGGAATTCAAATGCATCAACTGAACGATCGTGAGTCTCCAACGCCATTTCTGTGTCAGCTTCCGTTCCACTTTTCACGATGACGTAATGGGCGCCATCTTTGTCCTGGTCAAGTTCTACACCCAACACTGGCATTTTCAGTTCTGATTTGTGCTCGCTGACAAAAGTTCCGTCAGTGGTGAAGAGAAACCAGGTTGTGTCTGTCCACATGGCGATGTGTGTGTTGGACATGTTGGTGCCTTTGATGGCGTCCGATTTGGCAGGCATTTTGGGAGTGATGATCTTAAAATCTCCTGTATTCAGGGCACAAATTACCATCTGGTTATTGTTGGTGTAACTCAAGGCAAATTTGCCGCTGGGGGAAATATTCAGATTCTGCATGATTCCTTCAATGCCCGGGGAAAGATTTCGAGAAATTTCACCCGTGGTCAGATCCCACATGATGATTTTATTGGAAACTGACACCATATTTCTCCCATCCACTGGCGTTCCAATGCCAAAAGGTGCGAACTGGTGACCCTCCAGCGAGTACTGTAGCGGCCCACTGGGTGTGTGCAGACAATGGTAAGCTGACACCAGAGCACAGTGGCGCAATCCGTCAGAGTCACATTGCTGAATCAATCCCCGAATCTTGGGGTTCTGACTGTAATACGGCAATAGCCGACCTGTGATCTGTGGTCCCAGCATGTCTGGGTAGTGACCTAAAATGGAACTGGACAATCGGATGGCGTCAGCAATGACTCTCACATCCTTGTCAAAGACATGGTTGAGCAGATCTTCAAAGTCAGCGATCACTGATTGCAAAGGCATAGAGGAGAGTTTAGCATGAAGCCACTCGTAGTTGAAGACAACTTTGTCATACAGATCCTCGTAGCGATGGGATCGGATCAGATGCCAAGGCATTTCACTGAGTTTGCGTAAGTTATAACGGATGACATTTCCTTTGGAGTCTGTGAACTCCAGTGGTTGTGGAGGAACCTTTCTATCAGCAGCGCTGTGTTTGTCATCAAGATTAAAACGTTGTGTCTGTAGCTGGGAATACTCAAATGGTTTGGGTATTCCGCCGCCATAGGTGCCCAAGAAGTATTCTGCTAAGTTGGAATGAACTGCGTTGAGGAAGTTGAGATTTTTGAAGTATCTTTCCTTAGCAGCATCAATGAATTGTCTGTGGTACCAGCCAACCACGCTGACTCCATCTGCTTCTCTCTCACTCAGATAACCAGGCAAATCATTTCTGATTCTTGTCCACAACAAGGGAGGAATTCTTCTCACCGGTGGGAGATGGTACTGGTAAATATCATTGAGAACTTTGTCATCCAGTGAGATCAAATCTTCGAGTTCTGGCTCTGAGATACCACTTTTAGAAGCTGTGATGTAGCCGAGAGCATGAGATACGAGTGTCTTGCCGTGTTGGAGTTCAATCCTTTCAAACAGCAACATGATACAGTCATGAATGGTGAAGGCCAGAGTCGTCATGGTTGGTTTGGTGTAGGAGCGCCATCTGCAGATCTCATCAAATGTCAGTTTAACAAAGAGTGGCAAGTTACACTTTGTGATTGCTTCGTTCACGATGGCCCACTGTGCTTCTGTCACCGACTTGTTGGCGTTGTTCAGCCAGGCTTGAATGATGGTGCTACTGAGGTTTTCGCCCAGAGGTAACACTTCAATGAAGCAATCATCATTGTCGATCATGGTCCGCAGGAGGTCAAGAAGTCCATAGTAATTAGGCAGGACTGAGATGATGACCTTGACATATGGAGGCAGTTTGATGGGCATCCAGGTGAGGTTGTGGGCACCATCAGATCCAGACAGCTGGTCAAGGGAGTCGAAAAAGAGCACCAGTGGTTTGTCCTCGCTGGCCATGTTGATGAGTTTCTTGAAGAATTGCTGCAGGGGCGCCAGTTCATCGGGGATTTCTTCCAGAGGTTGATCGTACATCACGCACAGGTGCTGGCAGTAGGAGGTGAGCAGAGGGATGATGGTGGAGCTGCCGGGTGTAGTACCCAGGAATCTGAGAGCCATGACCACCTGACTCGTGAACCAGCTCGTGACGACCTGAGGAATGCAGTAAATAATAATAATTAAAAAAAAAGAACAGTTGGTGAAGGATATCAGAGCAACAACATGACAGGATACTACCATGTAGCAATAATTAGATGGCATTATATTATGTATTTAATTAAGTAAAAGCACGGATACGGTCACACAGTAACAGCAAGATCAAATCAATTATAAAGGTATAATGAATCTAAGGCATTCAAAAAAAAAAAATTCACAGCATGGCATACAGATAGCAAAATCTACAAACTTTGACAAGACAGCTGGAAAAACTGATGATTTATCCACCTTTTGGGACACGCTAAAAGATACAAGAAAATCAAAGTTCAATCAGTTTACGTTAAGATACTGATGCCCGAATGCAAGAATATTTTAAGTTATTGGGGCTTCTCGATTTTGATGGCCTATCATTCATGTGGCCGGAAGGGTTGATGGTATAAAGCCTGGTATGGGGTTATGATACGGTCAGAACATCTGGAATGGTGTGTTGATTGAGTGTGTGGAAAGCTTATGAACAGATACTTGAACATTGACCAGTTTACCTGACTTGCTGCTTTAGCCATCAGTGAAGTTTTGCCACATCCACTCTCACCGAACAGTACCTTAGGGAGCTGACTGTCACCGATCACATACTCATGTATTTTCTCCACCACCTCCTCTCGTCCCTGACCACGACAACAAAATAACCACGTCAACAAATTCAACAAGAACCACAATACAGCAACATCATATTATTCACTTACTTCGTCCCTGCGGACAATAACGTAGAGCAATTGTAACGTAGCACACTAACATAAATAGGAATATCTCTAAGGGACAACATAGTCTTTTCAGTATTAACATGTTCTCTGTCCAGGTCACTTGGTACCCGTTGATAAAAAAAAAAAAAAAAAAAAAAAGAGAGAGGAATAAAAAAACAAAAACAAACCAGTAATCAAATAAATAATAATAGTTGGTCCATCACGTATGATGATGACCTTAACAACACCAGAGGAATAAAGAACAGAAATTGTGGAGAATTTCAACACATGGACAATAATAATAATAGTTGGTCCATCAGGTATGATGATGACCTTAACAACACCAGAGGAATAAAGAACAGAAATTGTGGAGAATTTCAACACATGGACAATAATAATAATAGTTGGTCCATCAGGTATGATGATGACCTTAACAACACCAGAGGAATAAAGAACAGAAATTGTGGAGAATTTCAACACATGGACAATAAAGAGAACTAAAGGACACAGAGGACAGAACGGAAAGACTGTTCTTTCATGACTTGTGGCTTCTCATGTGACTGATAAGTCCTATTTTTGCCCTGCAGACCCTTCCGCATAAATGACAAGAGTGCTCCGTTGGTTCAGTACCACTGGGCCTTTTCTTGCGCCGTTCTCTTTTTTTTGATAGCCTGCTGGACTCTGTCAGCTTCCCATGCTTTGCTGCCTCTGGTAAGGGCCGCCCTCCAATTTGCACGATCAAGCGAGAGCTTTTCCCACTCACTCACATCAATGGTAAAGGCCTTCAGTGATTGCTTGGGAGTGTCTTTGTAACGTCCCTTTGGGGCCCCAACATTCCTCGTTCCATTGGAGAGCTCAGAGAAGAAGATTTGCTTAGGGAGTCTGGAGTCGGGCATTCTGACATGTCCTGCCCAACGTAGCTGAATTTTTTTCAGGTGGCAGAAGATGCTCAATTCCTTGGCACGATTGAGGACCTCAGTGTCTGGAATTTTATCCTGCCATTTGATCCTTAGGATCTTTCTAAGGCAGGCCAGATGAAAGTGATTTAGCTTTCTGGCATGCGATTGGTACACTGTCCAGGTTTCAGCCCCATAGAGTAGGGTGGGAAGGACCACAGCATTGTACACTTTCAGCTTAGTGTCTGTGCGAATGCCGGCAACATCCCATACTCTCTTTCGAAGCCTGCCAAATGCAGAGCTGGCTTTGCTGATTCTTGAGAGAATTTCAGTATCAACACGAGCCGCGGAAGACAGTGTACTGCCAAGATAGGTGAAGTTCTCCGACACCTTCAGAAGACTGTCATGGACTTTGATATTTGGGGTCACAGGATACTTGTCGTCTGGAGTAGGCTGATGGAGCACTTCCGTCTTCTTTGTGCTTATTGTGAGGCCAAAGTTGTCACAGGCACTAGAGAACTTATCAACACAGTTTTGCATGCTATCCTCATCGTGTGCCAGAAGTGCACAATCATCAGCAAATAGTAGGTCACAGACTTGAGTACTTTTGGTTTTGGTTTTTGCCTGAAGTCTCCTGAGGTTGAATAGACTGCCATCAGTTCGGTACTTGATGCTTACCCCTTGAGGAGGAGAGCTAAAGGCTTCTTGTAGCATTGCAGAGAACATGATGCTGAACAGAGTTGGGGCTAAGACACAACCCTGTTTTACCCCATTTGTGACAGTAAAGGGCTCTGAAACACTGCCGTTGCTTTTGACTGCAACTTGCATGCCATCATGAAACTGGCGCACTATTGTGATGAATTCGGGTGGACACCCAAACTTCGCCAAGATTTTCCAGAGGCCTTCACGACACACTGTGTCAAATGCTTTTGTGAGGTCAACAAATGTGATATACAGCGCTTTATTTTGTTCCATGCAAATTTCCTGAATCTGTCTGGCAGCAAAAATCATATCCGCCGTTCCCCTCTCTTTACGAAAGCCACATTGGCTCTCGGGAAGCAAGTCATTTGACGAGAGGTGATCAAGAAGGCGATTCAGAAGCATTCTTGCCAATATTTTGCCAGCAATTGAAAGTAGAGAGATTCCCCGATGGTTGTCACAGACTTGGCTGTCCCCTTTGTTTTTGTACAGATGGATGATTGAAGCATCTTTGAAGTCCTGTGGCAGCTTCCCTGCTTTCAACATATGATTGAACAACTCGGTCAACCTTTCAATAAGCTTTTCTCCACCGAAGGCATACACCTCAGCAGGAATTGAATCCACGCCTGGTGATTTGTTAAAGGACATCTGATTTGTGGCAGTTCGGGTCTCATTTGCTGTGAATGGCTTGGCAAGAGCTGCATTAATAGGAGTCTGAGGGAGGCGGTCAATGGACTCAGTATTTATATTTGATGGCCGATTTAGCACACCTCCGAAATGTTCTGCCCAACGCTGAATTATGGCATTCAACTCAACAATGCGTGTTGAACCATCTGACGCAAGAAGTGGCGTAGTGCCAGAGCGGGATGGTCCAAACACAGCTCGGAGGCTCTCAAAGAACTTTCTAGTGTTGTTTGTGTCGGCATATTTCTGAGTTTCTCTTACTCGCTCTTCAAGCCAGTCATTTTTCATTTTCCTCAGCTTTTTCTGGAGTACACCCTTACATGCACGCAGTGCATCAGCTTTTGCTATGGAAGAGGGGTCACTGCAGTGAGCTTGGATGAGACTATTTTTTTCTTTGATGAGCACTTTGATTTCATTATCATTATCATTGAACCAGTCCTGGTGCTTGCGGACAGGAAAACCAACTGTGCTGCAGGCGCAAGAGTGTACAGTCGTATTTAGGTCAGTCCAGCTCTGTTCAATGTTCTCAGGGTCAAAAGTCACGCAATCCAATTTTGAGGAGAGTTCTGATGAGAGCTCGCTCTGTTTCTCAGCTGAGCAGAGTTTTGAAACATTTAGGCGTTTCGGTGGCGCTTTCCCTTGAGGGCGTCTATTGCGCCTCAATGTTAGTCTGAGCTTGCAAACAATGAGTCTGTGGTCAGTTCCACACTCGGCACCACACATCGCCTTTGTTACAAGGACATCCTTTCTGTCAGTCTTCCTCACAATGACATAGTCTATGAGATGCCAATGCTTTGAGCGGGGATGCATCCATGACGTTCTGTTTCTCACGGGGAGACTAAAATTTGTGTTGGTAATGAACAGGCCAAATTCAGCGCACAAAGTAAGTAAGCGCAACCCATTGTTATTGCATGAACCAACTCCATGAGGGCCCAAAACATTTGGCCACGCTGAGATTTCGGAGCCAACCCTAGCATTGAAGTCCCCCAAGAGAATCAGCTTATCAGCTGCCGGGACAGAGCATATGACAGATTCTAGATCAGAATAGAACTTGTCTTTGGCTTCATCTGGGTTTGTCATGGTGGGCGCATATGCGCTAATGAGGGTGGCTGACTGGCTTTTCCCAACTGGGATCCTGAGTGTCATTAGCCTGTCATTTATTTCAATTGTCATGGACTGCAAGTTTCTGACAAGGTCATTTTTAATTGCAAACCCAACACCATGCTGTCTTGGTTCGACTGCACCCTTGCCTTTCCAGAAGAAGGTGTATCCACCACTGAGCTCTTTGAGTTGGCCACTATCAGGGAGTCTGGTCTCACTGAGTGCCACTATGTCCAGGTTGTACCTGCTGAGCTCAATGGCAATAAGTGCAGTGCGTCTTTCCGGGTTGTTTGAGTTGTCCTGTAGTGTGCGTATATTCCAGGCTCCCAGCCTGAGTAAGCTGAATTTCTTTTTGTTTCGACCGCAAAAAGGGATCCCCACTGGTCGCGGTATACCAGTCAGGGTGATGTGAAGTGGGCTTTCTTTAGGGCACCTTTTCTAGCCCCTTCCTCAGTTGAGGTGAGCAGTGCTATCCTTAGATAAGGCTGCTCAGCTACTGTGGGTGCTGCCTCCCCACGCCTCCACTTCAATCGACGATGAAGCGACCATAGCCCACAGCCACCAACGTGTAGGTCTGTGCTAACAGCTTCCAGACTATCCAAACCTGCTGCCACCGCACTCGCCCATCGCCGTTGGAATTTTGAGAGGAAAGAAGACGAGACAAAGATGAAAGAAGACGAGGTGAGTGTTAAGACTGGCGCAAATAATTTGTTTTTAGTGAGAAAGAGCTGCGCAAACATCAGACTCACTCTCTCGCCTGGACACAACTTATCCAAGTGGCAAGACAGGGTCAAGACGACTGGAAATGTATCCAGGTGCAGGAGGATGCCAGAGGGACAGTCATATTGCCTGACCGGCTGCCTGTAGGCTACTCCACAGCCTCGCAGTCCCAACTGACTAGGGTGAAAGACCCAAACCAAAGAACACCAATACTGGTGGATGCTCTGTGTCACGATATCCAGGCCAGAGTGACGGTATATTGCCATCTGCCCTATCAATCAACCACTGGCCTGCTGCCGCCAGCTTCGAAGCTGCGTCCGGGAAGTTTGCTCAATTCTTCGTCTGTGACTTAGGCAAACAAGCCTATGACCACACCGCTACCGGGGGCCAATATGAAGGATTCAAGTACTGAGGGTCACATTGTGCCCTAGCATGTGGCCGTTGGGTTAGATGAAACCTCCTCCGCCCTGGCCGTTTGCACCGACAGGTGCACGCCCACTGATACCATGCTGGCGTACCAGTTCATGAAACAGGTTGTACTGGATTACATGTTACCAGTAGCACATTTTTTGTGACCTGACAAATAAATAACCACAACATAATTCATGCACATTTTCCACCTCTTGTACGAGCATCTGTCCTGTCTTAAGAATGTCTCGTAGAGTTACTGGCTGTTAACATCAAACTGCAAATAGAGTTACTGGTTGTGGCAGCAGAACTACCAGAGGAGATACTGACTGTGGCAACACCATTGCCAGTACAGACGTATGTTTTTTTCTCATATAATTGTTTCAATTATGCCGGTTTTTTTTTTTAAAACTGAAGAAGGTCTCCAGCTTTTATTTTTTTTCCTTTCAATTCGTTTTTGCCCACCACAACTCGCCTCAGCAAGAGAGTATAGCTAGATGTGCGCCATCTTTCACCAAGGTTCCAAGCCATGTTATTTCATGTAATAAATGTTACTGAGTTATATGTTTATATAAAGATGTATTAGATGTCTGTACCGTAGTATGTGCTCTTAAACGCTGCTTGTGACTAACGTTGACCTTTGCAGAGCTCAGCCTTTTCTCCCTCGGTCATTAATGGCCAATAGTTTACCTGAAAAGCCTTGCAGTAACGTTTGCAGGCATGTAGATGCTGGAGCGGCTCCAGGTAGATGGGGTCATTGGCCAACTTCTCGTGCTTGGCCATTGCATTGTCCACCAGGCGAATCACATTGATGTAGAAGTGGTCGCAGAACTTGTGAAAATATTCCTGGAACAGAGAATGTATTGTGGTCTTGTTGTATGGTGATTACAGCTGGTTGTGGTGGTCAAAGGCGTGACGATTAATGTAGTAGTGTTGATGGTGGTAGTGATGTTGGTGGTAGTGCTGGGAGTGGAGTGGGTTGGTGGTGGTGGTTATGGGTGTTTTTTTTTGGTTGGGGGGAGGGGGGTGGTGGTGTTGGTGGTGGTCGTTGAATGAAAATGGTGAAAATCGTGGTGGTGGTGGTGCTACTGCTAGTGTGGTGATGGGAATGGGCGCAGGAGTTGTATTGGGGTACTGACGATGACAGAATGATTTACAAGTTGTCGTGGTATGATGATGCTGTAGCTGATGCTGCTTTTTGTTGGCGGTGGCGATGGTGGACATGTCGGGGATGGCATGCTGTGAGTTGCCGTTTTAATGATGATGATGGTGACGTCACTAAGGCAAATAACATAACCTTAGTGCTTGTTTGTTCCAACTCCACATTTTGCACAACTGAGAAATTCCACGTCAAACGTTTGCGGCTTTAGCATTATGATAAGGAGTTAGAATCAATTGGAATCCGTGAAACAGTTTGGTAAATAAATGTCACAACGCATTAAGTGTCAAAGCGTGCATTTGTTTTGCCTCTTCTACATCCTAAAATGTCTCCAGTTTTTCAGAAAATAGAGATAGAACAAACAAGAACTAAAGTTCCGATAATCTGAACTTTAGGATCAAGCACTGTATGGACAAAGGAATACCAACCTGGTGTGTTTCCTCGTCTATTCCTTCTTTACCAGTCCACTCCACAGTGAACCTGGCAGTATTGTTAAGTGGCATCTTCTTTGGAAGTCGCTCATCTCGTAGGATCTTCAGGTATTTCTGGGCTTCATTGTCCACGCTGCAGGAACAAGAACAGATCACTGCTAAAACCGCTGGTATCTTCTCTTGGTGTTCCTGGTCTAGATACTACATCTTTTTTTTATTTTCATCATTAGATAATCCGTG
This sequence comes from Onchidella celtica, assembly GCA_963931925.1. Classification (NCBI taxonomy): domain Eukaryota; kingdom Metazoa; phylum Mollusca; class Gastropoda; order Systellommatophora; family Onchidiidae; genus Onchidella; species Onchidella celtica. The sequence goes on along the minus strand of OZ007567.1, from coordinate 113,035,491 downwards.
TGTGTCTGTGCGTTTGTGTGTGTGCATGTGTGTGTGTTCTTATATGTCTGTCTGTTATTACAACTCCTACATCTTACACTAACATGGCAGTATAGCTACGACTTCATTTTTTTTTACAAATACTGTTGCTTCTAATGCATGGTTGCTGCTATGACAAACTATTCTCTTATGTTTTCAAATACAACAAATCGTTTTAAAACTATCGTTTCTACTACTGTCATCATAAATTATTTGACTTGGAAGCACCACTGACATCTTCTGGTGAAACAGAACAGATGTCATTCTTAATTAAACATCTTTCAGAAGCGTGTCCCCCCCCCCCCCAATATACGGTAATGTCTCGTTAATATGAGTATGGCATGTTTAATGTAAAGATGAATTACATAATGGCCATTAAAAAATAGTACGAAGACGATGATGATAATGAAAGGAAAGAAAAGTGATGTTTGTAAGAGGGTCGAGAATGCATAGAAATACAAATCAGGGCGCGGAAAGGGGGGGGGGGGGTTACATGAATCGAATGAAGGAGAAATAAGAACAGGGAGACCAGAACACCAGTAGTGATGAGGTAAAGTGACGTAGGGACCAAGCGACGTCACCTTCGTGCCGCGAAATCTACAAATTTGCCAGCAATTCTCATCAGGGTTGTGTTCATGTTACTGATCTCTCGGATGTAGGCCAAGCAGTGGTCTTCCACATCGTTGGCCTTCAGGATACCCCGCTCTACCTCTCTCTCCGTCACTGAAAGTAGGGGAAACAAATGTAAGGTGTAGGAGTGGTTATCCTGTGTTACCATGATAGCCGAGACACAGAATACCGGGACGGACCATTCCTTCTTTCACAATATGTCCACAGCTTGTGCGCGTATAAGCACGGTGAGTACTACTCACAGAGCTCTGTGGCACTAGTCTTTTTCGTTCAGTTATGAAGGGGGTGTGGTGGGAATTGTTGCATTATTGACATGGATGGTACGCGCACAAGCCGGCGGACGGAAAATGATGAATTGGTCCGTCTTGATATCCTGTGTCTTGGATGATAGTGTCATAATGGTAATGACGGCAAGCGTTCGCCGAAGATAATGCTGGGTATTTGCAAAGTAATGATGATGATAATGATAATGATGATGATGACGACAATTTTAATGATGATGACGACGATACGGATGGAAAAAAAATGGGATAAAGATGAAACCAATGCACAATGTGCAATCCCATGTGGGAATGAAACTGACAATCTTTACATAAAATTCATCTATTTGAAACATCCTTTCATTATCATTTGCAAACATATCAACGTTGCTGTTCCCTTCCACAACGCCACAAATAATTGTGTTTATCTTTTGAGGATAGGCGAAATTTTTCCCAGTAGGTGAGGTCAGGACTGGTTTCTCAAAAGTGTCAGTAGCTGTGAAGTGTTGACAGGTATCTCAGTGACCATTGCCGGCCGTGAAGCTTGGGTTGTTTTACAGCCAGTAGTAATAGTGAAATCAAGGCCAAAGATAAGTTCTTTAATACTGGCAGTAGCTGTGAGGTCTGACTTGTTTTTCTCAGCCACCATCAGCAGCTTTGAGGTCAGAATTGTTTTTCTCGGCCATCTTCAACAGCTGTGAGGTCAGAATTGTTTTTCTCAGCCACCATCGGTCATCGGTCGCTTTGAGGTCAGAATTGTTTTTCTCTGCCATCTTCAACAGCTGTGAAGTCAGCATTGTTTTTCTGAATTATTTTTCTTAGCCACCATCAGTAGCTGTGAGGTCAAAATTGTTTTCCACACGACCATTAACATCTGTCTAGTCGTTTTCCTCGACAATTTCAGCGAACAGAAAATTCCGGACCCCAGTCATCGTGTGTTGAGTCATCCTAATAAAGTCCACAAAATATCGTAATAAACATCATCAGCTGCGAAGTCGCACGACTTTTCTCAGGAGTTTCATTTGCAGCAAACGAAAAACAAAAAAGGCACTCAGTTTTTACACGACCACACTCGTTTGGTTTTGGAATTCACATTTTGTCCGTGGGTTATCCCGATGCAGTATTCGACTCCAGGGAATAAATGAAAAGACTGCTGTAATTTAACTAGAATGAGGGATCGTCGCTATCCTTCACATCAGCATGATGTAGCAACGTCAAATGTCTGTTCTGAACTTTGGTAGGCTCCAAACTTCGCAGCAACCCATCAATTTATGTCAGGTTTGTTTTCCAATATCCAAAGATAGGATCATCGATTTCGAATACGATGTGTGGATTGCCCATTGCCTGTTTGCTTGTTCACCTTCGAACGGTTGCTAAGGACGCCTCATGATGATTTGTTTTTTGTTCCCCTTGTGTCGCAAACTGCAGGTTGACATTTAAGTAGAGGGCACGGTCTGGCGTTTACACGCAAAACATGCCCAGTTTTTGGAAAAACAGTTAGGATTAAATGAATGACAACAAAATCCCATCGTTTTTGACATTTGCCTGTTAATTTCAGCCCATGTCTCCACACTGGTTGCCAGGAAGACGTAGTGTTTCAACATTGACTGAAAACCTTATTAGAGAGATTCACTTTCAGCTCTCAGATTAACGTGAACAATCCACGCAAACGAAGACAATGAAAATGGGTGTAGCGAATGAAACGAAGAGGTCACAGGGATGTAATATCAAACGTGCTTGGCTACGTTTAGACATTGTGCAAACACCCAACTATTAATTTCCTTCGCAAGTAATTGATCTTGTTCCCGACCCAAGTAACGCAAAGAAATTGGATTTCGAGTACTGAGAACAAAACAAAACAAAACAAAAAACCACCAAATAAAAAGGGGTGGGGGGGGGGTGGGGGGTGGGGGGTGGGGGGGGGACTGTTCATGCAGGAAAAGAAACTAAAGGAAATTATTTGCCATTGGACAAAGAGGAAGAAGCGTCTGTCTGTGTGAACATGGACGACAACAGTTTCATAATCCATGACGTTTTTTGGGTAACTGTGTACAAATAGCGACTAAAACGGTAGTGATCTTCCAACTTGTACACCCGCTGGGCAGAGACAAATGTCCATTTTTGTCTTTGTAATGAGAAAATAGCTTTCTTTTTTTTTTTTGTTGTCCTAGTTGTAGTTTCTGTTTTCAAAAGAAAACAGAATTTTTGAAGTTCTATATTTGCACTGGCAAACGGGAAAAAACTGTCCATCGTGCAACCCGTTAAAGGTTTTGTTAACACAGATAATACAAAATAATAATGATACCCCTTGTACTATCATATTGTTATTATTCCCACTCCCACCAAAATTCTAAATATTTTTCAAACTGCTATGCAACCACTCCTTTTCGTGTCCAACCAAGGGCCAACCATTTCTCATTTAATGTCGTCCCACCTGGCATGCCCACCTCTTTCCAATGTTCTGTTACCTAGTGCGAAGTGCATATCCGTACAACATGTTGTGCACACAATTCGATGACGTGGGCTGGGGTAGCTCTACCTGATTGGTCTAAAATGTATCGCTCTTCTATGAATGAAGAAGATTCATTCACATTATGTGTTCTATGTCATCGAATTGTTTGCACAACATGTTGTACGGATATATGTGCTTCCTACCAGGTATGACTGTATCACTGCAGACCAATTTGCCTCCTCCCCTTTCCTACCCCCCCCCCCCTTGACGGATTTCAGAGCCAAAATTGTCCTGTCTCTACTCACCTGACATAAAGAAATTGTGCATCTGTTCTCTGTCAATCTTTTTCCTAATGAACAGCAAATGGGCCGCTTTTCTGATGATTTTGGTCAACTTTGTAAATGTCTCAAACCAGGCAGCTTGGTCGTTCTCCATCAGCCGTTGGTGACGCTGTGGTCAGACATGGATATTGTTTTTTTTTATTTCATGGGTCAAATGATTTATATTACACTTGTTTTACTTTCCTATAGTATATTTTGTGCAAAAATAAATAAATAAATAAATACATAAATAAAATTTAAAAAAATAAAAAAATAAATTGGTATTCCTGGCTGAAATATCACATGCAGGTGTACGAAAGCACTTTGACAGGCAAACTACACAAAATGATAATCGACAGCGTCCTGGGACCACGACGTGTTCGAATACATTTTCTTTTAAATATTAAATACAGGTTATGACAAAAGTATATATTGTAAGTCTGTGACAGAAGAGTGATTTTGGATCGACAAAATGTTTCTCACTCTGACATGTGAAACAATACAGGAAATCACTGGTTCAACCTTTGCTGAGAAATCATGACGGGAAGATAAGTTGGTGACATTATAGTGTGAAAAGTTCCATTTTGAATCACTCCCTTTAATTGTCACCAATGCCATGCTGGAAAAAATATTGCAGTAAAGGCTTTCTGTCACAGTCTCATGTGCTCTATAACAGATTGCATGGAACACGTATTGTACCTATCATGATAGATATCGCCCGTGCAGATGCGGGGCTCTCTTGTAGAAGAGGGACAGCAGAGAATACATCTGACGTGATACTGCGTGTCGTAAGAGGCGACTAAAGGTGCAAAGGTCCTGGTCTCCCGAGAAGAGCCAGTTGGCGGTGGGCCAACTACCCACCCTGTAAAAATAAACCAGTTACAGAAACACAAGCAAATACTTCAAATCAGTCTTTTATCTTGGGAGAAGGGGGAGCATCTGCACCTGTAGATTCAATGAAGGACAATGGACAAAGCCGAAAGGACGCCACTGGCCCGACTGCTCCTTCATCAAGCAAGTCACTCCGGATTGCGTCGTGGAATGTCCGCTCCATGTATGAAGCAGGAAAGAGTGCCCAGGTTACAATGGAGATGAGGCGATACAGACTGCACATACTTGGAGTTAGCGAGACCCGCTGGATACAGTCCGGACTGAAACAACTTAATACTGGGGAAAAGATTTTGTATTCTGGAAGGGAGGACAAAAAGCATACAGAAGGAGTAGCGATCATCTTGAGCAAGCACGCCCAGAGGTCACTGAGGGGATGGGAACCCTATGGAAGGAGAATTATATTGGCATCATTTACTACTAAGAACAAGAACATCAACATGAACATTGTGCAGATATACGCCCCAACAAATGAAGCAACCGATGAGGACAAGGACGACTTCTACAACCAGCTTCAGGAAATAGTTGACACATTGCCAAGAAAAGATGTGAACATTATAATGGGAGACGCCAATGCCAAGATAGGACAGGACAATACAGGGTATGAGGACATTATGGGGTGCAATGGTTTAGGACAAATGAATGAGAATGGAGAGCGGTTTGCAAGTTTCTGCGCATTTAACAGCTATGTGATTGGAGGTTCAGTATTCCCACACAAGAGGATCCATAAGGCCACTTGGATTTCACCGGATGGAGTAACTGAAAATCAGATTGACCACTTTTGCATCACCCGACGATTCAGACGCTCACTAGAGGATGTCATAGTACAGAGAGGAGCAGATGTTGGATCTGACCATCACATGCTGCTGGCAAGACTCAAACTCCGCCTCAAGAAACAAGGTACCAGAGCAGGAACAAAGAGGAGAAAGTTTCAAGTGAGCCTTCTGGATGGAGACAAGAAGGAAGAGTTCCAGCTGACACTGAGGAATAGATTCAAACCCCTTGTTGACCTCGAAGAGACAGTAGATTTGGAGACTCACTGGGCTAAGGTAAAAGGAGTATTTACATCGACATGTCAGGATGTTATTGGGGAAAAGAAAGTGGAACACAAGGAATGGATCAGTCAAAAATCACTGGACTTGATAAGGATAAGAAGAGACCTAAAAGAACGGGTAAATGCAAGTCGTACAAGAAGCTCAAGAGTTGGTAACCAGGAAGAGTACCGAGCATCAGCTAAAGAGGTCAAAAAATCAATTAAAAAAGACAAAGAGGAGTTCATAGGAATGTTAGCAGAGAAAGCAGAGAAGGCAGCAACAGGAGGACACATGAGGATCCTCTACCAGACTACAAAGACTCTTGCTGGAAAATATGGAAAACCTGAAGTTCCTGTCAAGGATTACAACAGGAAGGCTATTTTTGGAAAGGAAGCTCAGGCAAAAAGATGGATAGAACATTTTAACAGCCTCTTGAACAGACCTCCACCAAGCAACCCACCCGATATTCTACCCGCAAGAAATGATCTACCAATCAGTTGCGACCCTCCGACTAAAGCAGAGATTAATGATGCCATAAAGCAGTTAAATCGAGGCAAGGCAGCTGGACCAGACCAGATCCCACCAGAGGCGCTGAAGGCAGATGCTGCTGGGGCTGCAGAGGGTCTGCACTCACTATTCTCGAGGATTTGGATCGGAGGCAAGTTTCCAAAGGACTGGAAGGAAGGACACCTCGTGAAGCTCCCAAAAAAAGGGGACCTCAGCAATTGTAGTAACTACAGAGGAATCACACTTCTCTCCATCCCAGGAAAGGTTTTCAATCGGATTATTCTCAAGCGAATACAGAATGCAACAGACCAAAAACTTCGCGAGGAGCAAGCTGGTTTCAGGAGTAATCGATCAACCACCGACCAGATCGCCACGCTGAGAATCATAGTAGAGCAGTCGCTAGAGTGGAACTCCCAACTGATAGTGAACTTCCTTGACTACGAGAAGGCCTTTGATAGCATCGATAGAGAAACACTGTGGAGAATATTGAGACATTATGGAATCCCAGAGAAGATGGTGAATCTTATCAAGAGCATGTACGAGGGGACAAGTTGCAGAGTCGTACATGATGGTGAGCTTACTGACAGCTTTGATATCAAGACTGGTGTTAGGCAGGGTTGTTTGCTGTCCCCATTTCTGTTTATCCTGGTGATTGATTGGCTTATGAAAGAAACCACCAGTGGAGGAAGAAATGGCATACAATGGACCCCATGGACACAGCTGGACGATCTAGATTTTGCAGATGACTTGGCACTATTGTCGCACACACACGACCAGATGCAAGCAAAGACTACAGCTCTAAACAAAATTTCAGAATCTATTGGATTGAGGATACATCCCGCGAAGTCGAAGGTCCTAAAAATTGTTGCACCCCTAAGCGAACAAGTCACAGTAGGAGATCAACCACTGGAAGATGTAGAGTCCTTCTGCTATCTTGGTAGTATCATTGACAATAAGGGAGGAACAGAGGCAGAAGTCAAAGCACGAATTGGAAAGGCACAGGCAGCTTTCACATCCTTAAGCAAGATTTGGAGAACCAAGGATATATCTCTAAAAACAAAGCTGAGGATATTCAACTCGAACGTGAAGTCAGTCCTGTTGTATGGATGTGAGACTTGGAATGCGTCCCAGGCCTGCATAAAGAGAATCCAAGTTTTCATCAACAGATGTTTGAGGAAGCTACTTAAGATCAGATGGACAGACAAGGTCAGCAATGAAATTGTATGGAAAAGAACAAGACAGAACCCAGTCAGAGAGGAAATTGGTAGGAGGCGATGGAGATGGATCGGCCACACTCTCAGGAGGCCAGGAAACAGCATCACGAAGAAGGTATTGGACTGGAATCCCCAGGGCAAGAGATCAAGAGGAAGGCCGCGCGGAACGTGGAGAAGAGCCAGAGAAAATGATGTGCAACGAAGCGGAAAGACTTGGAATAATGTAAAGAGGCTGGCCCATGATAGAGAGGGATGGAAGGTGTTTGTTGGTGGCCTATACCCTGATCCAGGGTGAGAAAGGCAATGATGATGATGATGATAGATATCCTACTCGCGTGTTGATTAATTTTTCTGTCAATTCAAATATCAAGATTACAACAACATTTACATGCAATCGTTTTGTGTTAAACTAAAACCGTTGAGACAATATCTTCCTATTAAATTTTTTTACTCTTGAAAATAAAATTATAAAAAATAGACGAATCTATCGTGACGTCTAATCGGATGTCTATGGATACCATGAAACATTAGAGGAGTAAAAGAGATGTCTGGTGAAAATGCTATCGTGATTTACACAGAAAAGCTTCCGACTCGGCAGTAAAATTCATTTAGGCTGAAAAAAAAACATGCAAAAAGCAAGTTGAGGGTTGCCTGGTTGATTTGGTTTCCATAAATTTTATTGAAGAAAAAAAAAAAAAAAGAATTTTTGAATTGTTTTTTCTAAAAGTCAGATTGAATAGATCTAGATTTGCCATTTTCAAAAACGTTATGTAACCCTTAGTTTTCAGAATGTACCCCAACTTTTAACACAACCCGCAGGCGGGCAAGGGCTACAAGTATACCAAACATCTCAATTTTAGAAAAGATTAAAAAAAAAAGAAAGGCCAGTTATGATATTTTACCACGGGACACTCGAAACGGGAGCATGTCAGCTAGTTAGGTCACGTGATATTTCGTTCGTTTGCCCACCGATGAATGGATTGAGAAAATTTGAGTCGGGAGTTTTGAGAAAACCCGTCAATACAGTGACGGTCGCATTGCGCCAGGGAAAAGCAAGACGACAGACAGAATACAACAGCAATTTGTATTTTGTATTTTGTATTTTGTATACTTCTTCAATCTCATTTGGGAAATTTGCCGTTGTGTCATTGCAGCTCAGTTACAACTGGAGCAGAGACGTCGTTGCCGTGGCG
>OZ007567.1:113001975-113021975 GCA_963931925.1 Onchidella celtica | reverse complement strand
CCTCCACGGGGGCTTGGTCCCTTAAAAATATTCAATGTATTGCATTTTTAAAATCGAATTTTGTTCATAGCACCATCGGCGCTGAACGTTCTGCGGAGGGTAGACCAGGGTGTTATTTGCATCCGGGGCTGTGAACCTGCCATGGAGAAGGCTTGCCAGATATTGTCTGAGGGCGTGGAAGTTAACACAAACAATAAAACAAGAGTCTGTATTACATAAACAGGGTGTATATTTATATATATAAGAAGACATTTTATCTATATTTCCAAGCCTAAAACTTTAATATTTAAAAGTTCTTAAACTACATGTGTTTGATTCTGTGATTCAGTTTGTTGAAATCTATCGGAATACGGACAATGACAACGGTGGAATCTCAGACCTCTGGCAAGATAAAGGTTCAAAATCGCCTTCGCAAAAATCTGATACTCTTCTGAAACAGCTGAGATGCAAGTGAATAATACGTTTTGGAGCATCGCGGTCGCTCTTTCTGCCGCAAAGTTTGAATCCCGAATATACAACTTTTCGCTTGTTGTCCTCAAAACTCTAAAGCCATGGAAAACTGTGTGTGTGTGTGTTATTTCAAAACTGTCATGGCAAAACATTTGTCAGGAGAAGCACAAACGAGTTTCATTCATAAAAGGCACAATTGAAAAAAAATATATCAATATAAAACTAATGAATGTTATTCAGAAAAATCTGCAAGCAAACAATCACGTATTATTGATGATTGTTCGATCAATTGATCAGATCTACGTTATGAAGCTCCAGTTATCCCGGGAAATCTCTGCGGTTTCATGAGTTGATTTTGTGTAATATCAGATCTTTCTGGGGCTGAAAAAAGTGTGTCACATTTTCACCGAGGTGATAGGACTATAAGGCAGATAATATTTATACATGTAAGCAATCGAACTTTTTTCTGTGATTCGATGAGCTGATAATTGATTCTATGCAATATTGGACCCGTCAGAAAAAATGTGAATCTACTTGCTTTCATTTTCGTTGAACGTGCAGAAAGTAAGGCACAATTAATGGATAAATGATCCTATCGTTTTTATTTGGAGATGGGGTCGGGGCTAATTCCCACAACCCATCTGGATCGTGGAAAGTAACAGTGGGTGGAATATTGGGAAATGTGGATACCTGAATGTGAAGTATTGTTCGTTGTTGTAGTTGCAGTTATGTTGGTGTTAATGTTAGTTAATAGCTACTTGGCTGATGCAAATGTCATGCAACTCCTAAGTTGCAAAATGTCGCATCAAAGGCTGAGAGATGAGAAATTAGCAACCAGGTAAATTTGCCATCGTCATTGTTACATTTGCCTGTACAAAATGCATTGGTTGGGAGAATGGGCAACATTTACTCTCGACCTTGGGTCAAACGAACTGCCAGCCACACCTGAGTTATTGCTCACGAGCGCATTGATAACACTTCCCAACCTTAAAAATTTCATTGTAACTTCCGGCCCGCGGTCAGATTGGTTAGAATAGCTCTAGGGCCTTCTAGATTTTCGGTACCAAATCTTATTATTTCAGTACATACAATCATGCCGTTTTGACATCAAATTTTTGTTCGTTCTGGACATGTTCTCCTGTCGTGAAATATCATCAATTCTACTCCCCAACAATCAAAGAGGAATCCCATGTATCTACCGGCGATTCGTTTACTTTATTCAGAACCACACATCTTACTGAAGACATCTTGATGTTCAAAATGACTGTGATCAATAAATTATGAAAGACACTCAATCATTTCACCTGCTAGGAGATAAAAGACAATAGACCTGACACAAATTGCCAGTGTTGCGTCTTGACTTTGTATCTTAGCCATGCCAAAGGGATTAGGAAAAGCTAGACTTTGCCCACCGGGTCGTTGGTTGATTCAAACAACGGTCTCTCGTCGTGGCGGCGAATAAGGTGCTGGTACCAAAGGGAAGGAAAAGCGATTAATTACCGAGGCTGATCAATCGATAGATCGATAATCATTCTTGACTTCCTTTGCTGTCAGCGGTTACAAATCACTTAGGCACCCCCCGGCCCCTCAGCTCCCCACCTCCGACCGACCCTTCTCCTCGTATCTGGCAAATTACGGACAATGTCCTCTCACTCCTGCAATGCCACCTCACCCCCCCCCTCCCCTCCGCCGCCCCCAGAAAGGCTTTTTCCTCCTGCGAGAATTGTCAGTTTGGTCTGTCTGCATTGAGCATTGGCGGGTTCTCAACTGGTTTTTTGTTTGTTTGTTTGTTAGTTTTTTTTTTTGCAGGGAAAAGAAAGGATAATGAACGTGTATTTGGTTGGTTCGTCAAAGGGCTGTGGGGAAGGAGAGGGATATGAAAAATGGGTGGTGACAGGGCGTTGAAACTCGATGATTACTAAGATGGCAAAGGGGGGGGGGGGGAGGGGGGAGGGGTCCCTGACTCATAGTGACCGTCTGTGTTGTAATAATGAATCATATTATCATAGCACACTGATATCTTCAAGATCTGTCTCTACGACCACACGTCGTGTCACAGCTTCATAGTATAAAAAACCACAGAAAAATAGTGGGGTCGCAGCAAGGCAAATGTCAAAATTTGGCAAAACGATAAAGTTGTAAGTAGCAAAGCCTCACGTAAGAAATAATACTCAAACGATACAATGAAAAGCAAACTAAAAGAGAAGACAGAATATGTCTACTTAACTGCGAGTTCTTCCTTAGGTTCTACACATTTCCTATTCAAATTTTGTATTGTTGGATTGTTTTATCTGTTCAATTTCCCTTTTGTTTTCCCTGTCGTTGTTTTTTCGTTGTTTTTTTCCAAGAAGAAGGCTGTTGCCAAAATATCGGCCATTTTCTGTCTTCTCTTTATGTTTGCGTTTCATTGCATCGTTTGGGTATTATTTCATACTCGAGGCTCTGCTACAGAGGCCTACGCATTTTTTTTTTTGGCCAAATTTTGACAGTGTCACTGCCTTAGTAAGCCACTGTTAAGTACATGTATATGACGTATAAGCCCGAGTTTCAAGAAAGTTCTTCGGTTCCTTAAAATGTTAATGATTACAGTTACATGGAACGTAAAGACATGCCATAAAATACAGCTGAGATTTAATTTATCTAAAATGTTCCTGCACTATTTAAATGTTAAAACAAATGTTTGATTTCTTAAGATAACGTTAGATCTAACACTAATCCAATCGTCAGAGGCACATTCAGACAAGCTTATTGACATAAATTACTGAATTCATCTTCATATTATTTAGAACTCCATGCCATCCCACTGATAGTTATTTCTTCTGACGAGAGCAGAGAAAATGAAGAAGACAAAAAGATCACAACAGGCCAAAAAGGCTTCAGAAATTGAGGAGAGAGCCAGATGGAGAAATAAATTCACAGAACTAGCCATGAGAGTTCAGTGTATCCGAAAAGGACAATAAACGCTTGGGTTAATCATGACATGCGTTGTCTGGTATATTTACAAAATTCAAGGGCGTACTTTCCAGTATGGGCCTTTTCCCGTTAGATCTTTAATTTCACTTTTGTTTGATCTTGTCTGAAAGAATCTGAAAGCTGAAAACTAATCCAAAGTAAAATAACCCCAAAAAACCGAGAAAGGCGCAAAGTGGCCGTTAACGTGCCGACGCGCCGTTAAGCTCAAACTCAAACTCACATGCTCTACAGATGAGGGGAGTAACTATAGGAAAATAACATTCCAAGCTAGCTGAGGCCAAGTAAATAAACGCGCGCCTACTCAGGGCCAAAGTTGAGAGAAATCTCAGTCAGAAATGGCCAATCTTCCAGAGACATCGCAAACTGAGTGAAGATTTTGGTTGCATCGATTCTGACATATTGAACTACTTTTGAATCAACAGACGAGACAGGATTGTTTCAATCTGGCCAGTGTGCAAGGTTCCGCTTAACTCTGTAGTCCACGTCTCCCACGAAAACTGAGCCAAAATATACCTGGCCCGGTGGTCTACTCTCCCAAATCTCTCATTTTTTCGGCAACACGGGGATCCCATTCCAGGGACCCCTGTCCCACCCATGGGCAGTCAAAGCAAACTTATGAGCCCTACCTTTGCTTCACAACACAGAGACAAACAAGACAGCAGAAAAACAAAATCGCAAAGCCCCAAACCAATCACATTAGGAACCAGACAAAAGCTTGAATGTCCGCTTATATCGGATGTTCTCGAGGGGATTTGTATCAACATTCTGAGAGATGTCACTTCCAAATTAAAAAAATATACACTATAGACAAATAGACAAAACGAGGTTATTAAACTGTGGGGAAAAGAAAGAAGAAAAAAAAAAGTTTCGCAAAGTCTAGTATTAGGAATAAGATCACAACAACAAAAGACAACAACAGCAACAGCAACAAAACATACACGACACACACGCACACACAAAGAATAACACACCTACAATATAAAATTCCATGAGAATTAGAAATGGAAGAAATTTTTAGAATTTATTGTGTTGTGTATGTGATCTGTGTGTCTATGTATGTGTGTGTGTGTATGTGCTTGCGCGTGAGGTTCTTTCGTGTGTGTGTGTGTGTGTGTGTGCTCTGTACACGATGCCCAGCCCTCGCTGCGACTCCATAGATTTTCTGTTGTTTCTTTTTTGAAAAGACAAAATGAAGATTTGTGCAGAGGAAAGGACGACCTGGGCAATGAGGACAGGACTGGTACTCACGATAAAATTTGGGCCCATGGACACTCGCTGGCAGTTGTCGATTTCCTGCATGCACAACTTGGTGGTCATGTGATCATCTGTGGCCTCGTCTCTCACGCCCCACCTCATGTCCACAACCTGCGGGCAGATAGACAAGAAAAATAACACAAAGTGAGATAAGCGGTTTATGATGTTCTTACGTGAGCAGTTGCCATTGGGTGAACAGCAAAAGCAGCTGCAACTTAAAATGAGAACTCCCTTGTACAAATCATTATGATATATCTGGAATAATTTAAAAGCATTTTCAGTCTGATAATATCATTTTCTTACGTCCATACCAGTGTGGGTAAAAAAGCCTAGATATGTAAGGAAAGTGTGCAGCTCTGTCATATGTTGCTGTATGTTAATGTTCAGATAAATTTCTGTGTCCAAGTACTATTTTATATCTCGCACTTTTGACTCCAGAGAGTTATGTTACACCTTTGCTTATTAGTCTTCATTGGCTCCCTGTAAAGGCAAGGATAGATTTTAAAATTGCAGTGTTATCCCACAAATGTCAGTACAACAATGCTCCACTTTATCTTATAAACTCTATTCATCCATATAAACCATCTAGAGCATTAAGATCTTCTGATAAAATACTACTAGAAAAATTGGAGAGAGAGCGTTTTCTGTGTGCGCACCAGCTTTATGGAACTCCTTACCACCAAATATTCGAAACATAGAAAGCGAGGCACTTTTTAGATCTGAAATGAAGACCTATCTCTTCAGAAAACACTTTGATGTATATATATGGCCTTTAGCGCCTTTACAGACGGTCTTAGCAGCTAGAATATTCACTTTCACTTTGACTGACAGCTTCTCTCGTGGCTTATTCTACCAATGTTTGACCCGAGAGTGCGATGGCAGTGATTGCAGGTCAGTCTTTTGGGTTCACTTTGGCGAGTGTTTTCATTCCGCCTCTGTCGTTTTGTCAGGTATGTTTCTTTTGCCTTGAAGTCTATTGCGAGCGTGCCACTGCGCAATTTTTGTCTCCATCTGCTTCGATCATTTGCAAGGTTCTCCCATTCATTGGGGTCGATGTTGAATGCTGTCAAGAACAGATTTAATTCATAAATGTTTCCACTGACTAAATTTTTGTGAGAGAGCAGTGAGTAATTTTTACAAACGTAATTATTGTGCGAGCCAGCATAACTTGGTCTCGTAAACAAGTTGTTTTGAACAGTTTTTTTTATAATAGATAGACAGAAGATGTGGGGAAGGATAGACGGACAGCGTAGGTGTGCATGACTGAGCACTTGTTGTATCTCGTGTTTTGAACTAGGTTTAGTAAAGAGGGAAGGGGTGAGTAGGAATTAAATGTTATTGAGACGTCTGTTGACGTACAGAAAATACCGTGATCCAGAGTAAAAGCTCGGGGTTTTGAACATGTTAAGAATTTATTGCTATAAAATTACATTATATTGTATGAAGTAATTCGACCTTTGATGTCGACCCAAGGTCGTTGCGTAGGGCTGTTACTTAAAATAACTCAGTTCGGCAGCTGAGCTAGAAGTGGTTGCACCAATCACAATCCAGGAATTAGACGGTAAGCTGCAGATGCAGACCAGTATTTAAGGCCATACAGAACTTAGTTCTGGGCCACATGTAGACAATCCATTTACGAGGTGGTCGGCGATAGTCCTCAGCCAGATGAGGGACATAGAGACGCAGTTGAGCAGTCCATTGTGAGGAGCCTGATTTAAAGCTCCAGAGCCTAAGCTACTTGGTTTGATATAAACCCACAGCGTTTACATCCAGCGCTCTCACTCCTAGTGAGGGCCGCATGGTGAGAGTCCATACTAATTTGTAATGATGAAAGTGAACCGTTCTACTTACTTTTGAAGACAGTTTCAGAGCTACCGCCAGACAACGCATGGTTGTACAAGCATTCTCCATGGCGTGTCTAGAGGAAATGTCCATATCCTAACATGTCTCATTGAATTAATAGAATTTAAACTGTTAGATCCGTCGCCACGTGCGCGGATTCTATTTGGCATATAACTCATATGACCTGCAAGTAGTTAGATTGAATACGTTAGTCTTTATAAAAGCTGTAGTTCCATTAGTTAGATTCAGTTGCCTTTGAATTGATATTTATATTTATAATTATATTTGTTACATTAATTCCTGTAATTAAACTGCCCTACAGTTCTGCTAAAATTGAAAGCAATTGATTTATTTAGTTTTTAGAGTGCAAGTATTTATTTTTGTGTGTTCGTCGATTGTGGGAGCGGACCTCGAAAGAGTGTCAGTCGAAATATCCCCATGTAACCCACATCGCGACAAATGCTTTCATCGTGACCTTGCAAGTGTCTTTGAATCGCAGATGTGGCCTACCTCTGGGTCGGTTGCCAGTAGCAAGTTCCCCGTAGAGAATTTGTCTGGGGATGCGATCATTTTCCATACGGTGGAGATGTCCAAGCCACCGCAGTCTTTTTTTGCCTAGGAGAGCCTGAGTTGATGGAATGTTGGCTCGGCTCAGAACTTCGATATTTGAGATCCTGTCTTGCCACTTGATCTTGAGAATTTTGCGTAGGCAGCGCAGGTGGAAGGAGTTGAGGGATCTTTCATGTTTGGAGTAGGTGGTCCAGGTCTCTGAGCCATACAGCAGGGTGCTTAGGACGCAAGTTTGGTACACGAGTACCTTTGTTTTGATGGTCAGCTTGCTATTGTTCCACACCCTTTTTGAGAGTTTGCCAAAAGCTGTGGCCGCCTTTCCTATTCTGGCATTTATTTCAGTTGTTATGTCTGTGCTACCACTGATGGTTGAGCCTAGGTAGCAGAATTTTCCCACTTGCTCCAGAGGAGAGCCATTCAGCATGATTGGGTTGGGGTTTCTCAAGCCTTGTGTCAAAACTACAGTTTTTGAGACACTGATCTTTAGCATGAATTTGTCACAGGCTTTGGCAAGGCTATTGATGAGAGCCTGGAGCGTGGTTTCATCGTGGGCCACGATTGCAGCATCATCTGCGAAGAGGAGCTCTTGTAACATAACATGCTCTGTACGAGATTTTGCTTTTAGTCTGGCAACATTAAAAATGGAGCCGTCCACTCTGGTGTTAATAAGTACTCCACCTGAACATTGACCAAAGGCATTCTTGAGTAGGGCTGCAAAATATATACCAAATAAGGTAGGAGCAAGAACACATCCCTGCTTCACACCGCTGTTTACAGCAAATGAATTGGATGTGCAGCCCTCAAAGTTGACACATGCCCTCATGTCAGTGTGGAAGGATGCAATAAGTTTTAGCAATGTTGGTGGACAGCCTATGGATTTAAGGACTGCATACAGGCCAGATCGGCTTACGGTGTCGAAAGCCTTTGTTACGTCCACAAAGCATGTTATAAGCGGCCTGTTTTGTTCTTTACATTTTTCTTGGATTTGCCGAAGTGCAAATATCATGTCAATAGTTGATCGTTTGCTTCGAAAGCCACATTGTGTTTCTGGTAAGACTTTTTCCGCCAGTTGTTGAAGGCGGCAGTGGATGATGTATACACTTTGATGTATAGTCTGACATGTATTGGTGTTTGTGTGTGTGTTTGTGTGTGTGTGGGAAGGAGAGAGAGAGAGAGAGAGAGAGAAAGAGAGAGAGAGAGAGAGGAGGGAAAGGTAGTGTTTGTATGTGTGTGTGCTTTTGTGTGTGTGGTCAGTTGTTAGGAATGAGATTTGTTCTGTTTCAGCATGTTTTGTAAAGCGCATAGAGCATCTCTGGATATGCGCTATATAAATGAACTTTATTATTATCATTATTATTATTATTATTATTATTATTAAAGACCCTTTTAAGTTATCTGATCCTTGCGCTACCAGCCCACTGCAAGGCGTGTTCTCACTCCTGCACTTTCTGGGTTAAACACTTGAGTCTGAACCGTGTTATTATCAAAGATTTTGCATTCTGGTGTTCATAATAATCAGCATTGACCAGACATAGTTCATCTCCTTTCTTGGAACCTGTGTGACGTCAACATTCAATTCTGAAGATGAAACCAAGGACCGCATGGTAAACTATCGTAACTCTCCTCTTTTTTTATATTTTTAATTGAGATGTCTGGCATCCTTGTAGCTCTTCACAGCCCGCAGGTTCTGTCATAATTAAGAGAAAATAATTATTAGGCGAACCAGGGTTGTAGTGCCTAGTTAGTGCTCAGAAAAGCAAAGTGGGAGTGAAAGAAGGAAGAAAGAGAAATGACCAAGATGGGATTAGAACCCGCGACCTCTGGCTACGGCAGCCGTCGCCTTGCCAAGAAGAAAACAGCTAAAAGAGACGATCGTGGCCGAACTGTCTCACGGTGTCTCTTGCTGACTTGAGTATTCGTTCGCTAGTCCCCAACCCACTCGCGTCACCCCTCCCCTCCCTGTACTTTCTTTCCACCCACCTGCCATTGGACAATACAAACATCTAGGACAACGAATACAAGATGCATGCCTCCGAGTTTTTTCAAACAGAAGTTAATATAGGTGAGCACTAACCAGGCACTACAACCCTGATTCCCCTACTAATTATTTTCTCTTAATTGTCATCTTTGTGCTCTGCCTCCCCCCAAGCTTCAGCTTACCTAAATTAGGTTCTGTCATAAGTCTGGGTTTAAATTCTGAAAAATAAGGTGTTTTTTTTTTTGTTTTGTTTTTAAACATTGTAACTATTAAGTCTGATAAAGAAAGTTATCCAGTTCTTTGCTTCTCCTGAAACTTTAATTGTAAAAACCGAGTAACGATAAGATTAAGAGACCCTAAATAAGAGTCACAGACAATTCGCTCAGCTCAGTTCATTAATACGAGCGTATTTGAACTAACTGAATTCCGATCACGCTTTCAATCAATGCAGTTTTGAGAATTTGACAGAAGACTTTAAAACCATCAAACTGATGTGCAGCAAAATCTCTATAATAAAGCTACAACAAAACCCCTAATAGTCCTATGGACTTGGAAACTACACAACGCACCGACCTGAAATTTGGCACAAAGAATTATGGGATAGCGAACATTGTTCCCATCGCTATACACAAACAAAACCGTTTGTTATTTCTGAGTTAATCGGTAAATGCGGTTATAATTAAAGACTAAATTCACGAGAGCGTTTGATCCGAAATTTACCGATCAATAAGATATTGATGTATGTTTCTAATAATAGCACACTTCTGCCTACACATGACGTTATCACTTCCTGCGATGTGTTCACTAACAAACAAACTAACCCGTGCGCAAATCATTGCTATTTGACGGATGCTGACGGGATGCGCAGGATGTCAACGCGCAAAGGGAGAGCAGTAAAACTTACCTAAAAACAAACAAACAAACAAAAATAAAATAACGCTCTTAACCCTTTATCGCCCAGTGTATCATATTTGAGATTGGGCACCTGGAGTCGTAATGTATCTTTCAAACACCTACTATTACATTAATCAGTAATTTTTCCCATTAAATATTTATGTTTTTGTATTAATCTGACTATTTTAAATCAACTGCGCACACTATTTCAGAGGATTTTGGATTGGCAATTTTCGTTTGGGCACTAGAGGGTTAATGAACAGGCAAAATGAAGCAGGTCCATAATAATCACCCAGAACTGAAACTAATAAATCGATTCATCCCGGGCAGGGCCGGGCAACCCAGCTAGTTTAAAAAAAGAAACAAAAAAATTCAGTTTTGGTTTGCAGTGTTTGATCTATTCCATGCTATAAAGAAAAAGACAAAAAACAGTCAATTTCCTTCAGTATGTTGAGCTCTCCACTTCACCGTTAAAGTGACCGATGCTGATACATTTGTTCTGCTCGAGACTGTTTTGTTGCTTTTTGGGCTAGAAGCGCACCTGCAACTTGCTGTCGTGTGGCAGTCGTGTCTCAGTTTCATGTTCTGATCGACTCTGCAATGTGCCCTTATCTTGCAATTGTGCACATCCCTAGTCATTCCCCTCGACTTAAAGAAAAAAAAATGCCGCGCTCCGGAATGAAAGCCGACGAAGTCGCAGGTGCGCGTCTGGGGCATTTATTTTTTGGTTGCATCACGAGTTCTTTTCAACCCAGGAAACTCCCGTCATATGTGAGTGTGCATGAGAAAACCAGGCTTAAGTCGGCAACATGACATTTTGAGTTCTGTACATATAATAAAAGACAAGACATTTCAGATAAATTGACGTCAGTGACCCCCCTAAAACAAGATTTTGAGAAAACGGCATTTAACCCTATAACTGGCAATAGCTAATTGACACAGTAATATTGGAGTGATTGTTGTTAGGAGACCGTAGTCAAATTACAAAGCTGTTATAGAGATCATAGTGAGTAGTGTTCACTGCTCGTCTAGAGTTTACCCTGTAACATGCCACGGTCCCCTAAACGACAGCCAAGTTGGAAGTTTGTGTCGGACCCATATTTTCACTTCAAAGCCGTTTTTTTTTTCAAAATCAGCTTTGCCGACTTAAGTCGGGTTTTCTTATTCACAATCTCATATATGCGACGGAGGAGAGAAAGGGGGTAGGGGGGTACTGTAGTGGTGGTTGGAGGGGGTAACAGTCAGATTAATGGTCAGAGTATGTTGACATGAAATTCTAATGTTGGGTAAATCCTGCCGGTCTGAAGACTTTGACAAACAAATCTTTGTGTCTCCGGTCACGATTTCTACCCGGGGTGTTTACTCGCAGCTTGACCTACGGCCAGACGATGGCCTAATTTACCTGTCACTCCACTGGGCTAAAGCCACCCTTCTCCACCCATTGCCAACCTTCGAGAGGCATTGTTACATACTTTTACGATATCCCAGGGCCAAACTGGAAGACGTGGCTATTGTGGTAACAATTTTACGACACTGGGAGAAACCAGGAATTCTCAGCCCATTCCAGACGTCACGCAACCGTTTCGCACAAGTTTCCAGTGGAATTTGACCCTAAATGGGCGACAATTAACGTCCGGCACAGCTATTCGCACCCTCATGTTACTTAAACTATTAAACCTTTAATTGTCCTCCGTGCTACTGGGAAGTTATACACACTCTGTTACATAAACTATTTTCTGGTAAATTAAAATAGCTGCTCAAATACCTACTGGAATATGATGAGTGGAACAGATTTGAGGGGTGGAGGGAAGCTAGATTTTCAAATGCAAGTGTGCTGAAGTGTATTTGTTTTAATTTCTGTTATTTGCTAGGGCCTGAAGAAGACTACAGACTACCTCCTGAGCAAATGTCAACAGGACATTTCGTCAGTGATTGTGGGCAGAACTGCCAGAGTGCTAGCGTGATGAGAGAGAGAGAGAGAAAGGGAGAGAGAGAGAGAGAGAGAGAGAGAGAGAGAGAGAGAGAGAGAGAGAGAGAGAGAGAGACAGACAGACAGACAGACAGACAGACAGGCAGGCTGACAGGCAGAGACAGGCAGGCAAAGGGTGACAGACAGAGAGAGAAAGAGACAGAAACACAGACAGACAGACAGACAGACAGAGTGGTGTGTGTGAAAACGACCATATCCAGTGGGTCTCTCCGCAGGCCAGTCGATTTAACAAACATCGAATATTTATGTTTTTATTACTTTTATTTTCTATCAGTTTTCTGTATTTGTGTGTAACACCAACTAACCGAGACTGGCTGACGAGGGGATTAATTTCATATGAATCCGACATTCCCCAACTCCGCCAGGAGTCGTTCAAGTACGTTTCCAGATGCCGGCGTAGGAAGACAATATGGTCTCATTCCCATGGAACTATTTCACTATTAGCGATTGCATTACAAAGAAGAACTTCCATGCGCTCATGAAAAATGCAAATGGAAATGAAATGGCTGAGATTGAGGTCTGTGTTCTATGGACGCCATAGGGCGTTGAATGAAAACAAAACAATAGCCGTTTTTTTTTCTTTCTGCTGGATTATCTCAGGGTGATGTGGTAGGGGCGGAAACTTTTGAAGAGCTGGGGGGGGGGGATGTCTGGTCAATTTGGAAAGCACACAGTGTCAAGTTTAATTCTCTCCACCCTCTCTCTTTCTCTCTCTCCCCCCCCTCTCTCTCGCTCCCTCCGCTCTGCCCCTCTCTCTATCCCCCTGCAGCCTCTATCTCCTCGTTCTTTCTCTCTCTCCAACCCCCGTCCCATCTCTCTTCCTCCCCCTGGCCCTGCCTCTTCAACTCTTCTAACTCCTCCAGTTTTTCAAGCCCAGCTTTAATCAAACACCTCCCTTCTCTGTCCTAGTTCATTATAACCCTCCTTATCCCCATTCTCCAATGATCCTCAATATTCCCATTTTCCTCTCTCTAATTTCAAGCTGGATTATTTCCCGTCGGTTCTACTTCCCCTCCTTTTCCTCCCCTCCTTGGACTTAGTTTATAACGAGATCACCAGACTAGCAGCGCCTTTGATACAGTAAATATTCCACAGTATGCAGTGAGTTTTATACCTGTGTTCAGAAACGGAGCAAACATCGCACTCCCCTTTCACTCAAACGAGCCAAGCTGAAACTCCATATGACCGACACCGAACCAAACCGCGATGACACCGAGACGAAACGAATCACGCTAATGGAAATCTTACTTTTGGAATCTGTTAACGCACGAAATAACATCGATACCGACATATATTTTTTTTGCTCCGATATCTTGACGGTGACGGATATAATGGATTTTCAGCTTAAACCCCAGCTTTTTATGCACACACACACACACACACAAATATCTATTTTCCAGATACATTTTGCTATCATAACGCTTGGAATGACAACGTGTACAACGTTCAAAAATTGCCCAAACATTAAAATTTGGTCTCAAGAATTTGGGCATGATAGAACATCAACTGAATTTTGTTCATTTGCCTTGATTTAGCGTTGAACCGCCCGACGGCTTAACGAGTGCGCACGGAAACATGGCAGTTATGAACACCCCTGACGGTATGAATCCTAATGGTTTTCTTTACAGAAGCGCGTACAGGATTGTAAAACGGTGTCGTGGAATGTACAGTGGTTTGCTGCGGTTGTTGTTGTTGTTGTCTTTGTTGCTGTTGTCGCATTGGCCAATTCCCGGCATTCCTAAAATATCCTTTGAAGCAAAGCTGATATTACGTGATCGGTTAATGTCAGGGTGACTGAAAGTGAACAAATAACAACAACGCTTAAAAAAGACAAAGTTTACACTTGCCATTAAAACATTTGTTACCAACGCCCATCTTGGTGTACACCTATGACACCCTAAGTCTCACGTCCTGGTGGTTAATGCATGGGCTGTGTAGGAAAACAGAATGGGCACTTTCCAGAAACAAGACTTTCATTTCCATAATGTTTTTAATCGTGATTGAGGTGTAAAGGACGGGAAGGAGGCAGTCAGTGCAGATCACAGTATGAAACGGGACAGGGAAATATTTTGATATCTTTGCAGGAGAGCGCCAACGTTCAGCCTGGGTGTGTTCTTTGTGAAGTACATTTTACGGTCGAGCTGGCCAAGTCTCCTAGGCTAAACGTTCTGTCCTGCACTTAAAGAAATAAAGTTCCCTGGGAACGTTTGGGTGACGAGAATTTTTCTTGTCGGCCGCTGCAGAGGCTCCCACACTGTACCCTCCTTCCCCCGGGCCCATACATTTCATTCTGAAATCCTTTCTTAACTTGGCCCATTTGTCAGCATTCTGGACAGTTTCTTTTTATTTGCTGTGATGATCATTCGTGTCGTAGTCTCGCGTATCATCCACTACTTGTGACATACATCGAGCATCGTGAACAGCAAGGTCAAGCTGGAACCTAATTACTCCCCTATAAAAACTACAGTGAAGTGGCAACCAGCAATAGACATTTTGCTTTTAAAAATGCCGTACATAAAATATTGAAGAATGAAAGCGATAGGTATGCTCTGAAGCTGTGATGATATAAGCATTTGAGAAACTTTTGAAGGAGCCAATATTTCAGCCGCTTTGGACAACAGTTACTGTTCACAACTCACATACGCCATTTGGCGGCTTGGAGTTTGACCTGAAAGTTCATACCAGTGCAGACAAAGAAGATTTACAAACATCACAATCAAAGGGCCCTTTCTTTCAGTAGTTTGAGAAGCCCTGATCTAAAAACCAGCATTATCTAAACACACCTTCCTGTCTTCTACAAACAGTGACATAACCGACGAGGAGGTGACCTACAGAAAATGGCTAGGATATGGAGATTCAAAGGAGTGAACTGGCTTGGAATTGTTAATTCTATCGTGTGAGAAGAAACATTATGAGACTTTCACACTTGTATCTGGAATTTACAGGGACCTGAGCTCAGAGATCCAGATCCGTAGAACCGGTGAAATAAACTTTAAACCTTGGAAGAAATCAATATTGTGAAGCATGTTTCTTAAGGCGATTTGTTGGACCAATCGGTCCATTCTGCAACCAGTGACAATGTGTTTTCTTGACAGACGATCGCTGGACTGGAGCCGAGGGAGGAACATGAGCCCTTGCAATGTCTGTCACACTCCCCCCCCCCTCCCCCAAACCTGTTCCTCAACTTTGACCTTACAAACTGCTCAGTGCCAATTGGTCACCCCGCCTAAAATCACCTATGACACTATCGATCTGCTAATCGATAACCAAGAAATACATCTATCTTGTCAACTCATTCCACACGTTCAGATGGCGATTTGCTTAGCGCTTGACCATAATCCCACAGCTTGTTGTCCTTCTAGATCCTGGATCAACAGGATTTGGACCAACAATCCTTCGCTCCAGATAAGTCACAGAAAATAGGGAGTTTCCAGTTTGGTCAGACAATGGAAGAAAATCCGGGCAGTTGTAACAAATGTTTCGCCATATATCGACAGATTTTGTCCAGATTTAGCATGGGAATTCCACGACTGACCAACATCCATCAATCTCCGGCCACCGACAAACCTCAGGAAAACTATGGACCCTGTGGAATTTTCGTGAATTCTTCGAGTTTTTCAGAGCCAGGCCCCTTCCCCTATCTCCGCCCCTTCCCGTCAAAATCCCACGAGTGACCTAACTGGCCACCCCGACACAACTGATGCTGATTGTCTAAAGTGTATCAAACCCAATATGTACTAGGAAAGACGTCCAATTCTGAATGTAACAAAGCTCCTGTACATCCCCTGCGAGTTAGCAAGCTAAATCTTGAGTACACTCGCACCCTGGCACCCTGGCACCCTGGCACCCTGGCACCCTGCCAAAAACAGACTTCTCTCTTACATCCCCCCCCCCCCAAATAAAAATCCCCCGTCCCCACCTTCGTTTCACCCTTCCCGAGAAATACTCTCCACTCGTTTTCCTACTGTTCATGCATTGATTAAACCAAAGCCCCAAAATGTTTTTATTGTAAGTCTGGCAGTTTTTGCGCGCTTTCCTCTTCTGTACAACGTTCGTGGATATCCGGAAAACTGAAGTGATCTCGACAAACTTTACATTGTCCAAGGACCACAAAACCTGTTCCGTGGCAATTCTCAGTCATGTCATTTCTACTTACGAATAATCCTATTATTTTCTTTATTATTATTATTACATTGGGCTATTATTTTAATTATATCTCTTTTTTTTTTTTCAGCCAGTCAGTTCAATGCTAAATTATGTCTAAACACATTTCCAATTTGCCAGGTGGGCTATGAGATGTTTGTCTGTAACATTACAATTTCTTTCACGTTTAGAATTATTCAGTTACGTGACAGAAAGGGACAAGAAACAGCATAGCATGGAGATGGACATGTGAAATTCTTGTATTCATTAATTTTTGCCCTTTATCTTAGAATTGTTCCCTTCTGCTGTTCCGATTAACCGTATTTAATCTTTTAACCCATTGTGTTTCACCAGTCCTGAGTTAGGACAAAAACATTCGTTTTAGAATGAAGAAATTTTGGCTCGTGAGCTTAGCCATTACGACATATTTTCCCCCAATGCATTACTTGGCAATAACACTGGCCAATACACTAAACATGTTGTAAGTTGGTTAACTTAAGCCAAAATACAAAATGGATCAACGGACGTTTTACTTGTTACGGTACTTGAAAGACGAATGCACTCTTTTCTACTAAACTGGCATTAGTTTGCTTCTGCGCATGGCTCACGCCCGTTCTCTGTCTTGATGTATATTTCAAGAAATGAATAATCTATAGCAAGCTGATTTACGACTTTTTAGGCCGTCATGTAAATCCTTTGACAACAATGTTTCTACAGGTGAAGAGAGACGTAAACTGTGTCCTAGTGCCTCCTTCGATAAACGAAACCACAAAAAATCAAGCTTTTCTGTAAGGAATTAATCGGAGATAGCGTGTTTTCGTTTGGGCATAGTAAAGTTGCAGGTTGTGTGACTTTCCGGGCCCCGAAAGTTAAAAGCAGAGAATAAACACCAGTACAAATTATGTGCGTGTCCCTGGTAGTCACTGTGCCGACATCCGTGAAGCGGAAACTATTTTCATTGACACCTTCAGATCCGAGTCTAGTACGGATCTCATAATGCTAGAGTATGCAGTTCTGCAGGTCCCACAGAGAATAATGGACCTGGTGTAATCAAAGGCAGCGATCTGGTGACCCAGTGGAGTCTCGGACATTCCCAGGGCTGATTCAGTCATGTAACCTCCCTGTCCCTGTACCAAGTAAAGTCGTAGCGCAAAAAAAATAAAATAAGACAAACACTTTTGAACCAGGGGAGGTGAGGGGAGAGGGGTGAAGTTGGGAAATTCCCACATGGCCATGGGGTGAGGAGTTCAGGGTGTCTTTGGAAGGGGAAGAAAGGAAGGAAGGAAAAAGAAAAGAGAATGAGAATGACAGAAAGTTAAGAAGTAGAAAGAGAAATGAAGGTGTTCTCAGCCTTTCCTTTCACCCACTAAAGTCAAGAATTCCGACGACCATTAAAATTATTCAGTTTCCCAGCGGATCTCTGTTTAAAACCAATGTCTGTAATCCAAACGAGGGTCGAGGCAGTGAAAATACCCTACGGTTAAGGTAAAATTTAACGTTTCACTTGGGGAACTCCATTTAAAAAACGGAGACGATAGGAAACAATATTTTCA
Source organism: Onchidella celtica (assembly GCA_963931925.1). Classification (NCBI taxonomy): domain Eukaryota; kingdom Metazoa; phylum Mollusca; class Gastropoda; order Systellommatophora; family Onchidiidae; genus Onchidella; species Onchidella celtica. Next base: position 113,004,328 of record OZ007567.1, on the reverse strand, counting down.
GGGCGATGGCCCTACTGAATCAGGTGTATTCATTATACGAGTTTAAGTGTAAGCTATGGACCAAGGGGGTGACGATGGACCTTCTGTACTGGCGACTTCACGCCTTGAGTTAGATAGCGGAAAGAAAGACATCGCCCATTGAGACAGAACTGATGCAAAATGCAGTTGACTCAGTGCGTCATCAGCCTAAACTGTGGGTCCTAAAGACGTTTCCAGCTTTGCTGTAGTTACAACATGAACATCCTCTTGCATTTGTGTTGCCGCCCGTCAAAATGAGGCACATTTCGGCACTACCCGATTCGAGAAAATCGTTAAAAGCCGCCATAGGGTCAATTTTATCGATTTTGCATTTTCAGTATTTTTGAAAAATTTAACCTTTTTACTATTCCTTTTCCAAATGATAATCCTGTTTGAGAAAGGTAAATGCTTCAAAACTGACCTTGAATCGAGTCATCATCAATAATTTTGACTAAAAGCCGAAACTTTAAAAGCGTTATTCTGAAAACTGTGGTTGTGTCACTTCCTGTCTTTGAGAGGCCATGTCTTCTCTGCTAATTAAATTACTGCAATTTTTTTTTTTCAAAATGAAAGGACTTTGAATAACCCGTTCGGTGATATCAATATCTCCCTACCACCAAAATGCCTCATTTTGTCGGGAGGCTACACATATTATTCCATTGCACTTTCTGGCAAGAAAACCAGTTTGTTAGCTTTATGGCAAAGGGATGGAAGCTCTTTCTTTAAAGTTTACCTTTCCAGATCACATGACGTCTGTCGATATTCTCTAAAACAAATGGCCAAGAAAAATCAGCTTTTGTTTGCCATTTGTCAACGTTAGAAAATGTTATCTTTCCCAACCTGTTTAATTTCTCCATGAGATTATTTTCCCTAACCTGTTTGTTCTCCCCTTCTTTCTGCCAATAAACTGCAGTAATGGGATCTTCCTTCCGCCGATCTGCTAGAGAACTTTGAGAACAAGCTGCACACAATGACTTTAATCGATTGCTAATGCAGACCAGTTTAATGTCTGTTTACTAGTCTGTAGAGCACGCTGTTTGCTTTCATTCTCACAGATCGTTGCAATGTACAAGAGCAGTATAGGAAACTTGGGCTCTCGACAGAATACCATTCTGGGCGTTTGGCGAGACTGCCAAATGACAAAATTATGGCATTCCAAAGAGGAAATTCAATAAGAAATCCATCACGTGGTGGTTGACAGAAAATTGGAATGTCAGATGTGAATTTACTGATGAAATATTGAAACTTCCAGACTTACACGAAAACACAAAAACTTGTGTCGTTTGGTTGGTTGATTGGGTGGTTGGTTGGTTGGTTGATTGGGTGGTTGGTTGGTTGATTGGGTGGTTGGTTGATTGGGTGGTTGGTTGGTTGGTTGGTTGATTGGGTGGTTGGTTGGTTGGTTGTTTGGGTGGTTTGTTGGTTTTGGTTGGGTGGTTGGTTGATTGGGTGGTTCGTTGGTTGATTGGGTGGTTGGTTGTTGGGTGGTTGGTTGGTTGGTTGATTGGGTGGTTGGTTGTTGGGTGGTTGGTTGGTTGGTTGATTGGGTGTTTGATTGGTTGATTGGGTGGTTGGGTGGTTGGTTGATTGGGTGGTTGGTTGATTGGTTGGTTGGTTGGTTGATTGGGTGGTTGGTTGGTTGGTTGATTGGGTGGTTGGTTGGTTGATTGGGTGGTTGGTTGGTTGATTGGGTGGTTGGTTCATTGGGTGGTTGGTCGGTTGGTTGGTTGGGTGGGTGGTTGGTTGATTGGTTGGTTGGTTGGATGGTTGGTTGATTGGTTGGTTGGTTGATTGGGTGGTTGGTTGTTGGGTGGTTGGTTGGTTGATTGGGTGGTTGGTTGGTTGGTTGATTGGGTGGTTGGTTGGTTGATTGGGTGGTTGGTTGTTGGGTGGTTGATTGGTTGGTTGATTGGGTGTTTGATTGGTTGATTGGGTGGTTGGGTGGTTGGTTGATTGGGTGGTTGGTTGATTGGTTGGTTGGTTGGTAGGTTGATTGGGTGGTTAGTTGGTTGGTTGCGTGGTTAGTTGGTTGGTTGCTTGGGTGGTTGGTTGGTTGATTGGGTGGTTGGTTCATTGGGTGGTTGGTTGGTTGGTTGGGTGGTTGGTTGATTGGGTGGTTGATTGGGTGGTTGGTTGGTTGATTGGGTGGTTGGTTGTTTGGGTGGTTGGTTGATTGGATGGTTGGTTGATTGGGTGGTTGGTTGGTTGATTGGTTGGGTGTTTGGTTGATTGGGTGTTTGGTTGATTGGGTGGTTGGTGGTTGATTGGGTGGTTCGTTGGTTGGTTTGTTGGTTGGGTGGTTGGTTGATTGGATGGTTGGTTGATTGGGTGGTTG
>OZ007567.1:112991975-112996975 GCA_963931925.1 Onchidella celtica | reverse complement strand
ATTTTTGTAGATCAGAGTCACACCAAGGAAGTGAAACTGAGTTCAGAACTTGCTATCTGTGGAAATGTCCATATCGGTAGGGTAAGGAAACCTCATTGGTCTTTTTAGCCCTGGGATTGGCATTCCGCTCTAAATGTTCCTATGCCCCCATGTAAGTTGTCTTTTGAAATTTTGTCCACCTCAACTAATGAAGGAAGGGTGAGCGTTGATTCAAGGATTGAGTGACCGGCGGACACTTCTGGAAGAGTTACCTTCTCCTCTCATTAACCCATTTGACTACTGAGGCTATGAGAGCTAAATTTTCTCAAATCCGGTTATGAAGATCCACTTATTTGAATTACTTTAAATAGTGAATATTATGAATCTAAATCAGGAGATTGACCTGTATTTAAAAGTTAATGATGGATATCCAAAATCTGGAATTGTTAGGGCAGTAAAGAGTTAACAACAATGGTCTTTCCGTATTGAACGGGTTAAGATAAATCTGTCTTCTTACTTTCTTTCTCCCGCAATTTGACCATTCTCGTGTCAACATGCTTTCGTGCTATCTCAGACTGAAAGACGCCAGAAAGGATCCATGATACATCATCGGTCGTTCCAAGCACAGATTCCATTATTTTGTTCCCTTCCTTTGTTCATAAAATGCTTGACTTAGATCAACAGTATCCGCCGTGAAGATGGAAACAACTACAGTTCCTAACGAAATAGCCCACGGTCCAAACAGTGCCATGTAGAAATGGTCACACAAGCTTGGTGTTGGAGCCATACACGATACGTCACAAGGGCTGAGAACCACCGACTAATAAAATACCCAGTCTGGATGATCCCATTGTGTGACGTCACAAAACAGCGAAAGGTCATGAACCATCCGCCATATTAGGTTTACGGTATCGACCGACCCTTCAGCATAGCTAGAATGTTGAATGATACCATTTTGACGCGAATACCCAACGCGGAAGTTTGGTTCCGCACCAAGAAATTAATACATGTTCAACCAATCTTGACAAATAAGAAGAAATTTCTACCGCAGATAGCACTAGAATCGGAATTTCCCGAGCGGCGGCCATGTTGGTTATACGGCCGCCGCTTGGGAAATTCCGTAAAAAACGACACAGCCCGAAGCTCGTGTTTCCAGTCTGGTTAATTTATTAGTCTGTGCTGAGAACTGCATGCAGCAAAGGCTCTCCTTCATTTTCAAACAGATGCACTTTTTCGTTGTTATTGTTTTCAATTAAAAAACACAAACAGCTCTACCCATTCCTTTCACGTGTTTATTAATCATTTATCAACTTTCCTCTTGTGCCATCTTGAACTTTTCACTAATACTCAATTTATTGCCGGTGAGTTGAAACCTTTTTTTTTCTTGCCTTTCACGTTGGTGATGCCAGAAGAAATTGCCCAGACAGTGTAACCTTCGCGAGCTGCACTTCAAAATGTCAAAATACCGCAGGTGGCATGTGAGCCACAGCTTAACCTGCGCTCTTCTATGGATTTTTACTCATCCTTGACGCACATAAAATTTTTGCCTGGGGCAACATTTTCTGTCACTGTATTGTCCGTGGGAAAACTGAAAAGTTTCCACAAAAGATTTCACATTGAACAAACCAGTCAGCAAAAAAGCCCAAAGTTCGTGAGTAAATATTTCCCGATTTTCCCTTCGAACGCCTCTGGATATTGTGATTTGGTCTCCGTATTAACCCTTTCACCGTTGTTCTAAATACCACGGCTGCAGCATTGCTCCTGGTCATTACATTGTTTTACATTTTTAAGTGTTTGTGCTTCAGTACAACAAAGGCCTTCAAACTGCGTAATGCACAGAGCACTCAAGTGGAAAAATTATCAGTTACACGTTTTTGAACATGGACAAAGAAATTTCCTGACTGAGTTTTCTTTTTTAGTTGTCTGTGGGTTTCTTGTTGATGATGCTGTTGTTGATGATGCTGTTGTTGATGTTGTTGCTGACCCTGTTGTAGTTGTTGATGATGTTCTTGTTACTCTCGTTATTATTGCTGTTATTGTTAAGGTTGTCTTTGACATTTTTTCGCCAGAGCAATCGTTGTTTTTACTATAAATTAATGTTCTTTTGTCTCCTTTGGTGCTGCAGCTGCTGTTGTTAGCATTGGAGTTATTGTTTTTGTGTTTTAAATTACTCGTAAATTACCCGTGCTCTCACTGACGTGAATGAGCTTTCTTTTAGTAGAGGAGCTAACACTGCCGAGAGCCATTTGGGAGTTGCACAGTTGTATTTGTGTAGACACATGAAAATCTTGACGTCAGAGACTGGTCTCACTTTCATCCGTGTTTCAGTGATCCATAATAATCTCTGGCCCAATCATGAAATCGCTCGAATGTATCCACATACGTGGAAATAACAAAGTTTTTCATTTAACCAAATACTTGGTGAACTCATTAGAGGAATTTTTTTTCTACCGATTAAAGAGGAGAATACTGTTTCAAGCGTTCATACATATTATCCGAGACCACAGACTAATAAAATACCCAGACTGGATGAGCCCATTGTGTGACGTCACAAAACAGCGAAAGGTCCGCCATTGTAGGTTTACGGTTGCGACCGACGCTTCAGCATAGCTACAATGCAGCGGTCACTGAAAGTCCATACAGTCATCATTTATAACAATAAAAAAAAAGGCAGCTGTAGACAATCTTGACAAATAAAAAGAAATTTCTACTGCAGATAGAACTAGAATCGGAATTTCCCGAGCGGCGGTCATGTTGGTTATACGGCCGCATCTCATTAACTTCCGTAAAAAACGACACAGCCGAAGCTTGTGTTTCCAGTCTGGTTGATTTATTAGTCTATGTCAGAGACACAGTTATTCCGAGACGGTTCAATTGGCCACATTCCGTCCGTCGACTTGCGAGCGTATCATCGGCGTCAACAGTGCAACAATATGCACCACATCCCTTGATAATTGAGCGGAAAAAACCTAGTACGTACTACAGAGCTCTGTGAGAAGTACTCACCGTGTTTGTACGCGTGCAAGTTGTGGACATAGTGAAAGAAGGAATGGTCCGTCTCGGTATTCTGTGCATCGGATATCTATACTATATATATTTGTGGACTTGAGATTTTTCGTTGCAAAAGGCCTCTGAACCACTCAACACTCAGGCTTCAAATTTTATATGGTGCATCAGAATGGATGTAAGAGTGCACAGTTTTTAATAGAAGTCTCAAATCGGTGTAGTTTTTTTTATTGGAAATTTATTGTTTCGCCATCATTTAGATCTATTTCGAGTCATGGTTCGCCATTTTAAGTTTTCGTCATCACTTCCTGCGATGTGTTCACTATCAAACACACTAGGCTAACCCGTGCGCAAATCATGCTGTTGTACGGGATGCGCAGGGTGTCAACTCACAAAGACAGAGCAGTAAGACTTATTTAAAAACAAACAAACAAAAATAAAATAAACAAATAGGAACAGGCCAGATGAAGCAGGTCCATAATAGCCACTCAGAACTGAAACCAATATTCAAATCGATTTATTCCGGGCAGGGCCGGGGACCTCAGCTAGTTACTAAATATGTATGTAAGATGAGGATTTGAGATAAGGAATACATTCCAATTACAAAACAGATTTTTTTCCTTTCCTGTAAAGTTATTTTTTAGCACTTGCGCGCTTTTATGAAAGGATCAGCAATATGGATACTACTTCTACTGCTGTATGCACTGCGGTAATGCAGCTCTTGCCATAAGAACGAGAACTATTGATACTGCTACAACCATCATCCCACGCATGTCCCGAACTATGTAGTGTTGACTTGTAATTAATACTGAATTTGTGACCTCGGGTTAGTCAAAGGTGGTTCAGTGCAAGACCATGTAAAATCGATACTGACCAATTACTTTCTGTTTACCTAGCAGTTACTCGTAAGAATTCAGTACTCACTTCAACCCGCACCGTCTCAAGGTTTTCAGCTTACATAATGCAGGTCAACTGAAAGGTGACAACAGCGGTTCTGAAACTCCCATCTCCGGGGGTCATGTTGGTGTAACACAAGGGAGAGACACCCTCTACCTTTTTCTCACTGAACTCCTTTGATCCATCTTATAACACAGGTCTACAGCTCGTCATGGTGCTGACCTTTTGACCTAAGTCATATTTTACACTTCTGAGAAAATCGCAAAAAAAAACAACAACAACGTATCTATTGTTCTACAATGCAGTCAGACTTAGTCCAAAATGACTCTGGGTAAAAGTGGCCATCATCCACGTTTGGCTGAAACAAGCCCAGAAACAAAATGGCCTAGGTCTATGAATGAGACGCCTTTACAGAAAGTTTTATTTTCAGGATAATGGCTTGGCACTTTTGAATGATGTTTACATTAATAGATGCACCATGGATAGGGCAATGGCGTAACAGGTACATTTTCTTTTGGCCTAAGTCTGACTAACAGTCAGTTTGGTTAATTTCGCTGAGTTTTATGTCAAAGAGTATATTATTTCCTTTTTTTTTTTTTAATGCTAGATTTTTCTCTACCCCCCCCCCCCCTCCCCCCCCCCCCCCAACATCCCTTTCCTCACCTTCCCCACCCACCTTATTATTTTCCCTTTTCTACCCTGCCTCGTCTTCCCAATTTTCTTCACATTTTCGCCCATTTGTACTATCTGAAAATCTCAAAATATGCCCTCAGCTAGAAAACGTCACGCTGTTACAACTACAATACACCATAATGCTACAGCAACAAGAACACCGTATCATTATTACCATACATCATATTGCTACAGCAACAAGAACACTGTATCATTATTACAATACATCATATTGCTACAGTTACAAGAACACCGTATCATTATTACCATACATCATATTGCTACAGTTACAAGAACACCGTTTCATTATTACCATACACCATATTGCTACGGCAACAAGAACACCGTATCATTATTACCATACACCATATTGCTACAGTAACAAGAACACCGTTTCATTATTACCATACACCATATTGCTACAGCAACAAGAACACCGTATCATT
>OZ007567.1:112964475-112986975 GCA_963931925.1 Onchidella celtica | reverse complement strand
TTGAGAGAGAGAGAGAGAGAGAGAGAGAGAGAGAGAGAGAGAGAGAGAGGGAGAGAGAGAGAGAGAGAGAAAGAGAGAGTGAGAGAGATCTTTCAGGTATAATCTATGACAACAGAAAGGCTATACTGGCTACCGCGGACGGTGTAGTATTTGGCATCGTGTATGTTAACGAGACCAAATGAGCGCGCATTTGTGCAACCCGTCCACAGCCTTATCCCATGCCTCTGAGAATTACGTACGTCAGATTCACCTGCATGTCCATGCTGCGTGTGTCCTCCTAGGACTGAGCAATCGGGCAGCCTCATTCTCAGTGGAAATGCATGGCGAGCGAGGATGAGTTTTACCTCTTTTGCTATGGCCTTACATAGTTTTTCTTCTTCGATAGTGATTTAAGCTACCTCCCTCGTAACTGGCGTTTTTCAAGCCTCCTATAGCTAAACCGAAACTCTGTCTAAACCGAAAACAAACCCGTGGTCCTGCGGATTTCGGCTTAACCGTTGTTTACTATAGTAAACTTGAAAGCCAAAGGCTTTCTTGAAATCGGAACGGTATTATTGTATCGACAATTTGTTTAAGTAAAGTTATAGACCTGCATATGAATGCATAATACAGGGAATGAGAGTGTGCTCTTGCACATACATGACTGGATTATGCAGGTTCAGGTGTAAGCGGTATCACTTCTCTTATGACAGGCCGAAGGTCTCCACTTGGTCTGAACAAACCTCCAGACAATTCTCGGGGGCATGACTGTGTACTCGTGAAAGACCTTGAATTCCCTCACGCCTGAAGCCGTGACATCAGAAATTGTGTGCAACGCAGCCGTGAAATAACAGTAGTGAACTGTATTGTAGTTTAATCCATGTATAAGATTTATAACAAAGATAAGACTGTCACTGACAGGTTGTGCTCTGTCAAAACCCTGTAACTGGCCAAGTTTCAAATTCCCAAGACAAGGAAAAGTACTGTCATGTTCAATAATGATTCATTCTTTGGGTGGTTCAGGTATGACATAGAAGACCGTGTGCTGGTAGATCAGGAGCATTTCAAATTCTCTTGGGCTGCTTTACTAAGATGTTCAGCATGCAGCAGATTTAAGCAATTTTTTTTGTTGGTCTCCTTTCATTTGCTAGACACTTTTTATGTCATTTGAAGTCTTTATGTGCAATCATTGCAAAATTACACACATACTAGTAAACACAATGGTGCAACTTATACGCCGTGGGCCATGAGCCTCCCTTGTTTCTTTCCCTTTATCCTGGGGGGTGGGGGGGGGAGGGGGGATTGAGGTTCTGGGCATTCATAAGAGCTGGTATATAAGCCATAATGTCTTTCTTGCTTTTCCATAAGAGCTAAGTTACAAAGAATCATTAAGAAAAAAATATACTCTTTTTGATACTGTGTAGTTAAGAAAGGAATCAGCCATTTGCATTAGTAACTTATCCTTGCGGTTAAATCCGGATAAAGCTCAGAAATTTATTCGCTCGTAAAGTACAAGTGCATTCATTTTTAACTTGACCTGGATTTTATCATTTCTCTGTGGCAAGCCACTTTTGTGATGGTTGATCTGATATTTTTACATCACTTATGCTTTGATTTCAGAAAATGCCAACTTTCATACCAAGTTGTCCGTGTTTTATTTTGTCACTGATAACACTCGAATTTTGTTGTCACCGATGGAAGCCCAAAGGTTTCGAAGCCCAGAACAGAGAAAGATTGGCCACGACACTACTTCTGTTTGAGCTATTGGGTTTCTCTATAAAAGCTATTACGAAATTCTATATAACATAATTATCTGTCCTTCGGGAGGTGGGGCAGGACGGGAATGAACAGTGTCACGCGCTCAGGTACACCAACATGTCCCAAAACACCGGGAAAGTCATATTTTCTATATCATAAAGAAATGACTCAACGGGACATTTCTCAACACCATTTATGCACAATCTATTTCTCCATATCAATTGGTAAATGTGGGTTTCATAATAATTAATATAAATTTGCACTCAACTATCAGATATGACATAGAAACCAGAGGACACTGTATTTGTCTGCTTCAATCTGTCAGTCTTTAGATTCAGTCAGCAAATGCTTTGCCATCATATCCACGAAGCCAGATTAGCAAAAGTATTTGCTGACAACCTTTCCAAATGAAATCTATTACAATACCTCTGAATAAAACATGGAATCTATTTCAATCTATAAGGAAAAGTAAACGCAGAACGATAAGCTAACGCTCTCAAAAATTGTATATATACATGTATTAGTTTTTCCCGACTTTAAGCCAGATTGGCATTTGTGCGACTTGTTGAGGGTTTAAGCTAGTGCTGACGCTTCCTAATCCCAGGCAATTCCCTCCGTTTCCCGAGTCGACATTACTGTGACACGGTGTAGAAAGATTACACTTTCTTCTCTGTTCCAGGGGAAAATCTACACAAAGTCCTGCAGTCAAACTCCTCCCTACTGCTCCCCGTCATAACCCGGTTATAAGGCATCACTAAATTAATGAGAGTTTGGGATTTTAGAGCCTTTATACAAATGAACCAGAAATTATGGGATTGATTTATGAAGATCCCTTTATATCGCCAACCTCTTTTTAATGCCCAGTTTGACAGAATCCCAGAGTTAGTGGCATAAAGGGGTCTGACTGTAGTTTTTATACCTTACTAAATGATAACAAGTTCAATAAATGACTTCACTGTGATTCGTCCACTGGAGTGGTGTTTCTCCCTCTATCTCGAAAACCACTGACAAATCTATCCAACTTCCTCCCATCTCGATCTTGTAGTGCCCTTGGACTGTTGGTGACCTGAAGAACCTAACGCACAATCATGTGCCATACTATCGCCCCCCCCCCCCAGCTCCCATTCAGCGACTCCATGTGGGGTGGGGGGGGGGGAGTATGAGAAAAGAAAGACTTGCTTGTCAGTTATCCAACTGTCATGACTGTGCCACATACAACTTTTTTCTTCTGCCCACATCTACACTGCGGTATCCAGTCACAATCACGTACACAGAACTGCCTTCTAAACAAACGGCGCTGATTTCTGACATCATTATTCTATTGTATCGTTTCCTCACCCTCCCCAACAACGAAAAGTCTGTTATATTGAGTGATGTCCCACAAGCCTCACGCCCAGTCAAGGTAATCTCCCAAGCTGCTCAATTAAACGCATTAAATTTGGCCACCAAAGGTCTGCTTAACCGGTCCATGTTTGGGTAGATTTTGACTGCAAATGGTGTTGAATTTAGACTGTTCCTTTATTTAACTGTTTATTTCTATACAGTTTTTTGATTTGTTCAACATTTGGCCCAGAATTATTTGCTGTTTGACTGCCTTTCAAAAGCCTTCAATGCGGTGCACTTTTCCCTCATAGGAACAGCGGGCGTGGGGCACAAATTCACATATCGTCGCTGCAGGATCCTAAACGGTTATCTCTGAAAATGCAGTGTGTTGGGTTTTTTCCAGAATTAAGAGTGGTCTCACATGACGCATCCTATAAATAAAATAAGCCCTGGGTATGTAATGGGAAACATTTCCAGTATCAGTACCGATTCCCAGCTCCAAAATGTGTATAATAGCCTTGCTTTGCAGTTTTTTCACTCTGCTGTAAAATTTACAAAAACAGAGTTAGCCGTTTAGAATCCTCCAGCGACGATTATATGGATAGTTGCTGGGGATTGACTGACAGGGTCTCCTTGTGTCCTAGCATTCTGTCACAATATGTCACATTCTGTCTATCGTCTTGCTTTTCCCTGACATAATGTGACCATTATCCTATCTTATGTGCGTTCTCCAACTCAAAGCATAAAATGGAAAACCTGTAAGCACGGTCACTTGCCCTGACAGCGCCGGGCACTCCAGGTATTGTTTATGTGTGTCAACCTGTCCATCCGCTCGGCAGAAAACTTTTGATGTTGTAACCGCATTTTGCAGATCCATTCCCAACAGCTATCACAGGTGATTATGTGCAATAGAATTTCTTCACTGTGCTTGTAATTTATGCAAGTTTGAACAAAATCTCCCTCAGTCGCACAGAAGTAGAAAAGGGGAGAGTATGTGTGCGTGTGTGTGCGTGTGTGTGTGTGTGTGTGTGTGTGTGTGTGTGTGCAATTTCACGCGTCATTTGTAGCAGAATTTCGGTCCCCCAAATCTTAGGTGGGGGGGGGGGGGGCGCGCGCATTATTTTGTTCATATTATTTACAAAACCATTCTACCATAATCAGCCCGACTTTCTGGAAGATTTGTCCTGGATATTTCATTACCTGTCAAAGGTTCACTTTATTTCTTGTGATATCTAATCAAAGCTGTCCGGACAGCGAGGCCTGGCCAATGTTGTGACCCGCAGAGACTAATTGAGTCACTCAAGTGTCCTCAGCTTGAGAAACGCGAACAGAGCTTGGCCAAGGCCTGGATCTGTGTGTGGCAACGAAGATGCACACTGTACAACATTAGGGCTACTTCGTATCACTGTTTATAGTTTATACAAAACTTTTAGTTGGGCCGACCAGTCAACAGACTGGCAGACAGACAGGAGGAGCGATTGTAAGTCTAGCGGCTTCTAGGTCGATAGAAGACAGAAAGACGGAGATAGGTCAGTCTAATAGAGAAATGGATATAGCAAAAGGAAAAGAAAGAGCGAGACTTCTCACTAGATAGATAGATAGACAGACAGAGGGACAAACACACAGACAGACACACAGACAGACACACAGACAGACAAACAGATAGATAGATAGATAGATAGATAGATAGATAGATAGATAGATAGATAGATAGACAAAAAAGGATAGATTATGCAATCCATGACATTTCACACATTCATTGAACACAAAGAATACATTTGTACATTACACACTGCTAAACCTTTTTCTATGTGATGTTTCACTTTCATCCTCACCAGTCATTTGACAGCTGAAAGTTTCAGGCAATCTATCATTGTAATGCATGAAATGACGCCAAATTGTTATTCAAATTAGGCGTTAAACAGTAAAATGAAACCATGAAATGCAAATGGTCACTTGGCCAGTGAGAGTTCTGTTCAATATGCAGCATTTGTGTCAAGTTAACTGTCATTGTTGTTGTCTTGTCTTTAATTCGGACAGTTCCACTAAAATTCATTAACCCTGAACAATTCTCCCTTAAAAATTCAACGTTTAATTCCCTCTCGCTTTATGGTCAAAGATTCTGTTCAATATTTCTCAGAAACGGAATTTCTCCACAGAAGAATGTCCAACAACCTACCTGGATATAAAATAATCCAAATTTCGAAATAACCACAAGAATTTCCGCACATTTTTGCTCAAGATCCTGTGTGTTTAAGTACTCGACAACATTTCCCAATCTCTGTGTAACAAAGTGTACAAAATTAATGTCTGTAGCAGCGAACAGACTGAGGACTTTACCGCCTCCACCCCACACTGTTTATATTCACGATCGAGGTCCGTACGTTGTCAAACACAAACCTGCCGATCTCATTCTCTCCTCTACCTGAATATCATCTTTTCGAAGACAGTCAAGCTTTAATACACTGTTTGACATCAGTTTACACTGGTGTAATTCTTGTGTATCTGCTTTAGGCACAAGTCTATCTATCTTTCTATCTACCCATCTATCTATCTATCTATCTATCTATCTATCTATCTATCTATCTATCTATCTATCTATCTATCTATCTATCTATCTATCTATCTATCTATCTATCTATCTACGCTCTCCGCCCCACTCTCTCTCTCTCTCTCTTTCCCCCTGCATTTAAATGTAATTTGAGAGACATAGTTTCTAGATATTTCATTTACATAAACTAACATCTCCCGTTTCATTTCCCCTTTATCAGAATGAAAACACGACTCTGACACCCCGGGCAGTTTCTGTCCCTCACACTACACACTACACACTTTATGTTTCAGCTATCTCTAACAATCTCCTCACCTTCAGTTTCCCATGACTATTGCGTCTGTCTACAACAACACTGACATGACACCAGGCCGATCATACCAGCGGCCACCACAGCTCTACAGCCGCCCTGACTTCAAGTTAGTCTTCCACTTCGTTGTTATATGAAACAATACACAGCTCGCTGATAACGGAGCGCGCTGGGTTCACTTCAGTGTAGAATAATATTTGAAAGGGTCCATAATTGTAAACTGCTCAATGTGACTGATACGGGCCGCAGCTCGGCTTGAGATTACCAGGACGTGGCCAGTCGGAAAGAAGCAAGCAGGGTGATATATCAGGCGCACAGAAATCAGGTGACGGACGATAAATACAGGTGAAATTCTTTCTTTTAATCAGAGACCCCCTGTTACTGAGTGCGGGAACCTCAACTGTAAACTGCAGTAACAGTTCTTTATCAGGGCAAGCTATACCCTTCCGTATCGCAGGTTGCTTAACACAGGCATACGGCCTTCACATTTTAACAAGCCCTTGCCAACCTCCCCCCCCCCCCCCCCATGCCGTCCACCTCACCGACCCCCGACCCAGAGATCTCGTTTACAGAGGCAGACAAAAGGAATAAGGACAGATCTCTAATAGGTCCGAGAAACTATAATGGCTTAATAAAATCTTTGAATAAGAACTGACTCAAATTCCCTGAGGGGATCCTGAGATATTGTGATTCGCACTGGTGCTTCTCAGCACAGACCAAATCTATTGATCTAAAGGAAGGATTGAACACGTTTCTGACAGATCGCAAGGTATGGGATCAATTCTACTAGGGTCCAAGCCTTTAACATCCAGAAAATACCTCGTGCTTCATGGCTGAAGGAGGTAAGCAAAATGTTTTTCATTGGAATAGAAGTGAGGAGAACAATATGTCAAGCCAGTAGGACTACTCAAAGAATGGACTACTGCTGAGGACTATAACTGAGGATGAAAGCGAGTCATTTTGAACAACTGGCCTGAACAATGTGTCTGAAACAGTCTAGTCTTGTGAGAAATTCAAAGTCAGCTGGTCTCAGACAAGGCATAATTCTGGCATTCCCAGCATCTTCACTAGGAGAATCAACTTTTTGGTTAAAATTTGTCAACTGAATTATCCAAGTTAGCTAGACCGACCTTTACTCAAGCAAATTTACGGGCTTTTGATAGATTACCCATCATAATAAGACTAATATCTACGCTTGAATAAGATGAGTAATATCCGTCAGCTCTAAAAGGTTAGAAATGAAATTTATCATTTCGAGGAAGCAATGACAAGTGAAACAAAATGAAAAAGGAGTGGAAAAAAAAAAGGTACAAGTATGCAGTCCACTGAAGAAAAATGTAGCATAGGAACAAAACACACAACTAATCTGCATTATGTTTTCCTTCTTTCTTTTTATATAAATTTAGGCAATAAGTTTTGGCCCCGATCATTCTCCATAGCTACAGGCTAACACCTGCGTTGATGCTTTTTCCAGGAACTCACATTTCATTCAATCACTTACAGCTAGAGAACGGACAGCTAATATTCCGGAAAAGGCACAGATTTGAACTCTAACGGACTTTTCACTGGATACTCTGTTCACTTAACAATTCACAAAAACCAGACAAATTTTTAATGGGCCTGAGAATGTAATTTAATGCCGTCCTGACCCCTTGAAACCATTATAGCGGCGTGAATAATGCACTTTATCTTGGTATCACTGGAACAGCACAGTTGCCTACCTATTTGTGCAGTTATTTGATGCCCCAATGGTTTTTAATATGTCAAGAATTCACCTGAGAGTCCAACACTGTGTAGAACTGCGCATATAACTGTGTACGTTGTCAGTGGGGCGGAAGTGTCAAGAGATATCACATAAAACTGTCGTATCTGTTAGAGAACCCCGGTCTAAATTTTAGGCAGTAAAGATTCCCAAGTCATTCAAGTTTTATGGAATACCCGAACAGATATGTCTGAAAGGATCAAGTACGCGTAATAATTTGTCATAATCATTTGCTTGTGAATACTGAAAAGCTTAAATGGTCCATTTCCACAGCACAAAACATTCCAATAGGTTATTGCCAAGATGAATGTCGTTACGAAAGTAGGCATCACTGTAGCACTTTAAAGCTCTTCAACAGCCCATTCAAATCAGAAAATTGTGCTGGATTTCGTAGATCGTTTTTATACCAACTGACAATCAGATCTGTCGAACATCTCGTGCTGGAATATGTCCACTGCTGAGATATCGTGGATTTAATAGAATTTTGTCTCATTTCCACCTTACATGATTGTTGGCTTTGCCGTATAACTATGTCAGAATTTAATTCAGTATAAAACCAACATTCACATTCACAACGACCCGGAATGCAGTTGACTGAAGAAAAATATAATCGCGTGCGAAAAATATCCTAATCTGTGTGTGTTTACCATCTTTCCTTTTATTTTTATACAGGCTGTTGCTTATGGTCCTAACAATTCCCGATAAGTGCAGGCTAAAACCTCCTTGTGGTACAGACAAGTGCCAATTATGGTGAGGCTTAAAGTGCCAAATGTAAACAAGGGCTCAACAGCAGAGGTTTGTCATACATGCAGGCCAGTGGCTCGGTTTTAACGGTGCAGGTGAAGATCTCGGCGCGACCAAGAAAATCCCTCCAGTACGTCAGTGGCTACAGACTTTCTATACTGATTTGTGTGCAACTTGCTAGTGCCCAAGGTACTGGCAAAATACTTCGAGTGACCAAAAGTTCCAAGCTGTAAGTCAGTGACTAGAACCTTTCCACACTGATTACAGTGCAGCTTGTTAGTACAGTCGGTAAACAAAAATGGTCAACACTAGAGATTGTTACTCATGCAGTGCCAGACATTGCCCGGGGTGCCTGTGTGTGTGCTGCACCAAGTGTTTGCTGTAACTATAAGCCCAATCAGTCAGTCAGTCAGTCAGTACACACACGACATGTGGTCCGGTTGTTTCCAGACCATTTGTTCAGGGAAGTGGAAGCTTTTTGTTCAAGTGGGTTACTTAGTCACGCAAGGTCGAGTCTCTTCACCCAACCTTGGCCAGTCGGTAGTCACTGGTCTCTCCTCACCTGCCTGGCCACTTGAATGACCAGTCTAGAAAAGCTCCACTTACATTTTAACTTTGACACGAAGGGTGTTCTTTTCGGCTTTGTTTCCCATCCTTTTTATTCACCCCAGCTATGTAAACATTCTTATGGCAGTGGTGACCATTACAATGGTGTGACAGAAAATATCGAAGCAGACTTTTGGGGAAAATTCAGCAAATTAGAATTGCACCGAACCAGGCGCTTGTCAGCTGCAGTCTTGTTGCAGATTTCGTGCAAATGGATGCCTAATAACTATCGAGTTGATATCATTAGATCATCCGGTTTGCGTTACAGAACGGGACAAACAAATAGACCAAAAATGCTGACAGTTCTGTAGTGAACTTCGTCATTTCTTGATAGGCTCCCAGGCCACGTCATAAAAATGGCTGCACTGGATCAAAATGGTTTGCGCCTACATGAATGACAGACAGACAGATAGACAGATAGATAGACAGATAGACAGGCTTGTTTTTATATAATTATGAAGATATCTTATTGACATTGGTTTCCTAAAGCCGAGTGACATTGGTTTCCTAAAGCCGAGTGACATTGGTTTCCTAAAGCCGAGTGACATTGGTTTCCTAAAGCCGAGTGACATTGGTTTCCTAAAGCCGAGTGACATTGGTTTCCTAAAGCCGAGTGACATTGGTTTCCTAAAGCCGAGTGACATTGGTTTCCTAAAGCCGAGTGACATTGGTTTCCTAAAGCCGAGTGACATTGGTTTCCTAAAGCCGAGTGACATTGGTTTCCTAAAGCCGAGTGACATTGGTTTCCTAAAGCCGAGTGACATTGGTTTCCTAAAGCCGAGTGACATTGGTTTCCTAAAGCCGAGTGACATTGGTTTCCTAAAGCCGAGTGACATTGGTTTCCTAAAGCCGAGATCACATGTAATTATCACAGACACCAAATCTATCTCTTATCCTACTTTACTTCTGTGTCTTTTATTCTCCATAAAGCCACCGTGACCCCACACAGATCTCAGAATGTGTGAGAAGACTGTAGCACTATTCTTTGGTCTAATTCGCAACCAGTACCTATGTGGATAGAATGAATTGTTCACATTTTTGTGTGGAAAACAAATTGTCCATGTTCCCTTAAATGGGACAATTGACATCATCCGAGATGTTTTAAATCACTATTTATTAACAAATCGTTTAGAATCACTGTGAGGAATCCACATTAACATTTCAGTATTCTGTCGAGGCTTGTAAAAAGTTATACATTTCCACATCAGATTTGCCTTGCTTCAATGACGTCATTCAAAAACGGGTATAAAAATCCCTTGTTTTGGAGCTCGTTTTGGTTGTCAGTGTCCCAGATATGAATAGTTTACATTTACAGTGATTCGCCGGGGGGCAGAGAGGACCCAAAGACTAATATAAAACTATGGTAAAAAATGGGAGTTATCGTGTTGAATATTTAGCATTAACTGCGAGCAGTTCATGTGTCTTTCGGCCAAATTGTGTATCGCAAAGCTGTATCTATTGTAGTTCTTCACTTATGGGTTCTACATAGTCCAGCTGGGCGCTGACCACTGAAAAAAGTTCGTATGTCATTGTCAAAATGGCCCGTTCTAGAAACTGCAAAGGCAATTGGCATTCATAAATTTAAATATGTAAAAATTCCATTTAACCTATTGGAATTGAGTTTTGCTTCTAGTTTCTGACCTTAGCTCAGATCTGTAGGAAAATATAATTATACATAAAAGACGGTCAATTCATTACATTAGAAGACTTGTGTTCTGGCTGGTAAACAATGCTGACTTGTTAAATACAAAACTATCTCCAAACGGTTTACGGGCAAGCAACACAGAACATAAATGATGAGCGTTTAATTCAATCATAATTCATAATTCATAATTCATAATTCATAATTCATAATTCATAATTCATAATTCATAATTCATAATTCATAATTCATAATTCATAATTCATATCTTCTTTGTCCAAATCAAAATTTTAGCAGAAACTTTTCCAGAAAATCACGCTTTTGAATTTGATGACAGCTGTTTCAAAACATCCTGTTTCCAATTGTTAAAGCCACGTATACAAAATGTGTTTTGAGATAGCCTTTAAGCAATAATGTGTGCAGTACTCCAAACTGCAGTACTGCAAAAAAAAATAAAAAATGTCGCGTTCCATGAAATTTTAATTTAAAAAAAAAGGGGCGGATGAGGAATCACAGTCTATTGAGGGATATGAGATATCGCTTTGTTTCAATCTTGATTGTATTTTCCTGAGAAATTCCAGACATTTTAATAACAGCAACCTTTATTTGTTTTGCCTTATCAGTTTTATTATCTTCAAGTGCAAATCTTTATGACTGCCGGAAATGGTATGGTTATTGTCATGATGTCTGTGATTACAAGGAAATTGACCCCATGTGATACAAATCACTGATACCATAACGTAAATCACGTCTGTTATCTTAGAGATCGTCAGTTATCCAATATCGGAGTCACTCGGTCACTACAGGTACATGTAAAGAAATTTCCAAGTCTACCCATCCTGTGATAGTTAGAAAGTAATTCTACACATCGCGAGTAGCTAGTTTCATACACCGCGACAAACATAATGGGTAAATCTACACAGGGTTTGCTGGATAGAAAGTAATTCTATTTAGATCCACTCATGAGAGAGTCAGAGGGCAATTTCACACGTATCGGTGAATGATAGAAAGTAATTCTATATTAGCTGATTACTTGAAATATAATTATGTACACTGTAAAATAATTGCGTACTAAGTGTACATACGAAGAAAGACTTTTAAAGTAATCTTTAATATTATTATAAACAAGTGAGATAGCATAGTTAAAGAATACTTATACACATCGTGAGGTAATTAGAAAATTATTCTACAAATTCTTGTGACGTCAATCTGTACGGTATGAAATATATTAGAGTATTTTTACATATCGAGAAATGATTACAAAGTATTTGGGTACATTAATATTAGAGAGTATTCTAATACGTCGAAATACGATTAGAGGGAATTTTGGCACATCGAGAAAATGACTAGACTATTTTAAACTATCGAAAAATGATTAAAGAATATTTTAACACAACAAGAAGTGGTTGGAGAGTATTTTAATACATCGACAAATAACCTGAGAGTATTTTAACTTATCGAAAAATTATTAACGAGTATTTCAACTTTACAAGAAGTGATCAGAGAGTATTTTTACACATGAAGAAATGATAAAAAGAGTATTTTGAAATATCGCAAAATTACTAGAAATAAGTTTACACACAATGACACACTCTTAGAAAACAGTTGGGTGTAGCAGCCAACGCAATAAGTTTATCACTTTCAGATATCGTTGGTACCAGGTTGATACAATTAGATATATCATGCAAGACTTTAGTGCGATAGGCAGTGTGATGTTTGATATTCTGCACATTTACAATCTAAATTATCCTCAGTTACATCTCCAGCAACAGTACAACATCAACAGTTTCATTATTTGTCTCACCTAAAATCACACACACACACACACACACACACACACACTCATAAATACCAGCTGGCCGATGATTCCGAGACCTGGCCAAATCTAGTACAAAATGAGCCACAGAACGATTTCCAAGAAATGTTGTTCGAAACGTTCACTTGCCTACAAATTTGATATTTAACAGACCCATTAATTAGTTACGACATTCACCCACTATATTTCCCGTTCGCAAGACGTCAAACACAAAAGGGTGCGTGTGTGTGTATACTGAAACTACAAAAACCCAAAAAATTCACTCATAAACTGCTGTCCACTTATACAAGCTTTCCGAAAACCAAAATTAGTGCGAATGAAGGACCTCACCAATTATACATGAAATTCAGTGCAGAGAAGGGGAAAAGTCGGTCATATGGTCTAAACTGGCACCCAAATTCAGTAAGAAATTGAAGAATGCACCATATTTTATATCACGTCAGGTCCCAATTTGTTTTGTCAACACGCAGAGGGCTGGAGCTAAGTAGTCACTAATAATTCTAATCTTACATAACACGTGGAACCCAGTGACGAACACGAATTCATCACCACTTATATACCGGATATGTAAAATATCGCTGACATTCAGGTGCAGCGAGTAAATAGATCTACCTCATACAAGATAAACAGAAGGAAATAATTTCAAAACGAACAATAAGAAACCCAGAATGAAAGGAAGAAAAGGGAAGGGAGAAAGACGTCATTAGATCAATGATTACTTACTTGATCGAAAAGTAACCACCGCCAGCCTATCCATACACAGGAGAAACACCTGAGACTGCCACACCGTTGACGGGTGGCCGAGAAATTGGGTACCGGTACCTTCGTCAGGTGTGGGCGCAAGTGTTCCGAATGGCCGCCCCCCCCCCCCCCCCGTGTCGTGGGACGGGCGGGACACCGTCGGGCCGCTGCACTCAGCCTTCACTGCAGTCCTTACCCTGAACTCTGCGCCGGGTCTCCGTGTGGTTTGTTTGCAGTCGGGGAGACCTTAGTTTCTATGTACAAAGGCTGGACCATTGAGGGCATAAAACAAAGCAACTCAAATTTAGCGCACTGCTCGGAGTTAAAAGGACTCGGTTTCATTTTAATTCCAGTTTGTCTACAGGTGGAAAGATCCCAGGTTATTTAACCATTTAATTAAAATGTAAATTGTCCGCGTTCTAAAATCACATTATTAATGTCTACTTGAATATAGGTTACACAACGTACTCTTGGTGTAGAGCGCGTCTCTGAGTTTATTATGATGCAGGGACAGACAGACAGATCTGAAGATACACACAATTTTCGATTGAAAACGGACAAATTAAAGGCATGAGGGACAAGACAAATCAATAGTGTGTTTTCATAATCAGTAGAATTGCAGTCGGAAGGCTGTTCTCTCAGTTCAGAAGTTAAAATTAGAGTGAAGACTGTTGTTGTTTCTTCATTCAGGGAGAGTGATTGTGAATTATGAAAGACAAGCAGAATAGCTTAAAACTGAATGCTTACGAAAAAATCCCGTGTTTTCTTCGATGTCTTGATTTGCATTTACTTCATACACCGTGATCACGTAAAGCTGCACAGAAACTTCGCCACGCTAGCGAGGGATGGCGGTGGAAAATACGAAAACGACAATATAATGATAACAAGAATGTTTTTAACAAAACAGAGACAGGAAAAGCTAGGAGTATGAGACCAAAACTCCTGTCAGCTGATGATGAAAAGACCTAAACTGTTCGAGAACAGCCGACAACAGAGAATTGAGTACATGTAGTTGACAATTCTGGGAGATGAAAGACTTCAGTTGGGTGCGATCCCCAGGATAGTCGTTACAGACAGCTATGTACTTATTTACTCGGTTATCAACATAATTAAGTTCATGATTTTTTTTTACAACTATTAAACACTATATATAATTACTTACTTACAAAGAAACATCTGTCTATATTAGGTTTTATTTTGTTCCTTGAATTATGTACTTATTTGTCTACTCAGTTATCTGTAATCACCGAGTCGTGCACTGAATGAATACATTCCAAATCGCATATTAATCTGAGCCCCCCCCCTCTCGCCCCCCCCCCCCAAAGGAATGTAAGACTATAACATGACATGGAAAAGTTACGACTCAGCTTCGAAAATGATCCCATTCTAAGCATAAAGCGAATACGTAGGCCTGCTCACTATTTCGCCCGGCCGTGGCAAACTACATTATTTTTAAGGAAATAGAATTATATTCTGTTCTGAGCAACCATAAAATTAGAGAAACTTACTTTGGACTTGCTGTCATCAATGTTGTCGATGTAGTTTGATGATAATGATGATGATGGTGATGATAATAGTGATGATGATAGTGATGATGATGATAGTGATGATGATGATGATGATGATGATGATGATGATAGTGATGATGATGATAGTGGTGATGATGATGATGGTGATGATGATAGTAATGATGATGATAGTGATGATGATGATGATGATGATGATAGTGATGATGATGGTGGTGATGATGATAGTGATGATGATGATGATGATGATAGTGATGATAGTGATGATGATGATGATGATGATGATGATAGTGATGATAGTGATGATGATGATGGTGGTGATGATGATAGTGATGATGATGGTGATGGTGATGATGCTAGTGATGATGATGATGATGGTGATGATGATAGTGATGATGGTGGTGATGATGATAGTGATGATGATGATGGTGATGATGATAGTGATGATGATGGTGGTGATGATGACCCTTTTATTTTCAATAATATTAACTATTTGAATAATCAGAGATGGAAGTGAAAATCGCTATGGCTCAATGCTGTTCTTACTGCCAGTGTTGGTTGATTATTTATTGTTGCGGTTGTTAAACATGATGGTGATGTTTGTCCTTTCGTAGTTGTTGTTTTAACTGTGTGAAAAATTTTGTCCCTTTACTTTGTGGTCGACTTAATGAAGCTGCTGTTGTTTGCCAGAGCATGGCCATCTCCTCACCCGAGATATCAAACTTAGCAGTGTCGGGACTGGCCAAAGTTTTGATCTCGAGTTCTCGTATAAATCTGTGGTGTGAGTGCTTATCTATCTGTCTACCCCTTCAACTGATTTATAATCCAGATCCCAGAACACAAAGTCTCCTAGTGACTGCAACTTTCAATAAATTGTGAATAAAACATTTTGACCCCCTCACCCCCACCCCCCACCCCCCAAAATAGGGAAAAGACACGAGAAAAGCTGTTGTTGTTTTTTTGTGTGGAAAAGTTTTTGTTACCTTCATCTCCAGTAGATAAAAAAAAGTCCTTCTCCTTCGTTCATTCTCCCTACATTTCTGATCCATCTGTGGCACTCACCACTCTGGACGGATTGACAGCAAGCGCAGTACTCACGGGACAACAGAAACAAGAAGTCCAAATCATGAGCAGGGAGCTGGCAGCCCTAGGCTAATGCCATCAAGACACAAAGGTTTTCAACTGACTGATTTACATGCATTAACATAATTGTCTCGTTCTGCGTCAGTTTTCAAACCTTCATTTGCCTGCCAACATGCTTGCCTGTCAGCCTGTCTATCTCTATCTGTCCGCCTGTTTGTCTGTCCGTCTGTTTGTCTGTCTGTCTATCTGCCTGCCTGCCTGTTTGTCTATCGATTTTGCCATCATGTCTACCTGTCTGTCTGTCTGTCTGTCTGTCTATGTCTGACTTTCTGTCTGTCATTACTTCGTCCGTCAGACAAGCTTAGCTGGTTTTGCTCAATGTCCTCCCACAAGATCAGCCCACACAGACACAACTAAATACATCGTCGGTCATTTTGTTTGGCACAAAAGTCGGAAGTTTCTTCTTCCTGTATCACGTCCATACCTGTCATAAATCACACACAAAACACACATATATACTCAGGAAAAAAAAAATTGACAGACATTCAAAGTGTAGAAAGATTACTCTTCAGCTGATGTTTCAAAGTCGTAAGATTTTCAGCCTCTCTCAAAGACAGAGGCAGAGAATTCCAAATCAGAGGCCCTTGAAAAGAAAACGATTTTTTATCCGTGGTCTTAAGGGACATCTTAGGAAATTTAAACTTTTAGTGTCTGCAGATGATCTAAGATGTCGTGATGGTACACGGGGCATCAAAAGATCAGTTATGTAAGTTGGTGCATCTTTGTTCATACATTTGTGACACGGCACAGCCAGTTTATACATTTAATTCATTCGCTTTTCCACTGGTAGCCAGTGCAAACTCTGCAGTACCGCGGCCACGTTTTGCTCGAGACAAAATGGAGTCGTGGGCGTCCTGACAGTGATCATATGCCATGCACATGTAAACAGGATCGCTGTTTCCAGTATTTTTTATTGTGTATCTCTATGGGCTCTCTTCACGTTATATATTGTATCCAATGGACTTTGTGTCTTGGCAGGGCTGCATAAATTAAAATAGCAATATGCCATTAACTCTCTGTCTAAATGTCGTTGGAGAACACTGCATGATGCATCAAAGACAGGCACTCTAACCCAGACATCATTCCTATTTCAATCCGACCTAGATTTACGTAGAATTGGTAGGATTGCCGTTGGGGCGGGGCGGGTTCCCTACATTAAATCTACGTCAGCCTGATGTTGTAACAAGCGGATCTACGTAGGAACGATGTCATTCCTATGTGCGAACTTGACGTCAATCCTACGCGTAAGATTTCCCTAGGGTTGTTGACTGGGACGCTCACAAAATGAGTCAAAACTCTTCTTCATTTAGTTCCCATCATTTCTCTCCATCAATGTTCCAGTGGTAGAGATTGAAAACTGTACTGAGGCCAGTACACTGTGGGCCAATTTGGGCTTCGCATCTCGCTGGTGATTTACACAAAATATGCTTACCCCGTTCGCTTTCACTTGGATTTCTTTATCGAAGGAAACCATTTCTTTTATTTCTTCCTGCTGGTTCCTGGAGAATTTTCCACCTTTCCTTCCTCCTCCCCTCCCCCCACTCCCCCTCGCTCACACCACCTCTTTTCACCTCTTAATCGTAAACCTGATTGAAATCGAACCTCGCCCACATTTCATTTTATCACAGGGCGATAACTTCTGCACTTCTTTCATTATTATCAATAAACATGTGGAGTGGTTTCCCTTGTTCATGTTCCGGGCAACTGCGATCTCCAGAGTAATAGCTGGAGCAAAACTGGCAACTGGTGGGCGAATCCAAACCCTGTTGTGATCGATTATTTGCTGAATCCAATATCCAATTATTGATCTAAAATATTTATTAATATTACTTTTTTGTTTGTTGGTTTGTTATTGTTTTTCTCTCTTCCCCCACAGGCGAAAGTCAGATTATATTAAGACTATTTTCCAAGATAATTTTTTTTGGATTTTAGCCAATACGAAACCTGTTTACGAATGAATGCGAGCAGAATATAAATGGTTATTCTCATTCGAAACTATTTACATCGATAGAATTCAGCTTTCTGAGAAACAATCTGCATCAATTTAGAAGTAACCTAATCGAACAGTAATCTAGGATTTCTCTAACCTTTTTAGAATCAGTCTAGGTATCATTAATTTGAGGTTAGTCTGACACGTTACTTTTATTTTTTAGTTAAAAGACGGGGGGGGGGGGGAGTGCAGAGATATTGGATGCTCTTTATTTGCCTTTGTATACTGTACACGAGTGTGGACGGTGAATATTTCCCCACACGGCCCATGTCCTGTCCGCAATAGGAGAAAACGAGATTTTGGGGAAAACCCAGCTAGTTGAATGTAGGTCAGCCATCAAATAGAGTGGTGAGTAGAGAAGGTGAAGCAAACAACTGGCCACGAATAAAGCTCAGACTACTCATATATCAGCTGACTAGTACGAAATGCAATGTTTGTCTCACTTAAGAGCAAGGTTAAGGTCACAGAATTTGGGAATTTTTGGTAAAATCGGTGAAGCCTATTCCACTCGCCTCTTCTCCCTGTCGGGAAAGAGGCGAGACTCACTCAGCAGATTGTTATTTTCTTTTTCTCTCCCCCCTTCCTCCCCCCACCCCACTTCCTTTTCCAACCCGCTCGAATCCACCCCCACCCCACCCCCCCCCCCCAAAAGAAAAAAACCCTGCCCCTCACCCCATCTCACCTTATTCTTTCCCTGGTCACCAGAACTGAACAGAAACCAATTATTACACAGAGATTTTTTGTTGGTAACGTCCAGTTACCGCCGAACATCCAAATTAGACAATCACCAGCAGTAGCATCGTTAGTTAATGCGACAGACCAGACTTGTCCAAGGTACCGCCTGCGTCCTGCCGTGGATTTCCATTCGCCCCGGCCAACTCAACAAATCTCTTCTGTTTGCCAGATCAAATAAATTTCTTTTCTTCATTTTAAAGACTGTTGTTAGTATCCACCAAAATCATTCGAGAAATAGATCTTCGCTTCACGTCCTTACTAGTACAAGTCTTAGCCATATATCATTTTAACCACTTTTAACAGCTAATACTGAAAGGCCCGTGATGGGATTAGACTTTTCATTTGTGGGCCTGTTTCAGTAAAGATTTGACAACCTTAGATAGGCAGACTTAGTGATTTGGCAGCACATCTTCAAACTGATAGAAATTGGCAGTTCATTTGTCATGTGCAAGAACTGTAATCGATGTGCTCCACTTGGGACAGGGGTAGTCTCCCCCTGATGATATTTCTCCGGTACAGAAATTAGTGCAGTGAATGAGGGGAGAGAACTACAGGCGGCATCCGGTAATTTACACTGAATATGATCTGTGGACAGTTTGATTGATTTGCTGATTGATTCATCGATTAACCCATCGATTAAGCAATTGGGCTGAAGTTATGGTTGGCGTGGATATTTCTCTGATTTTCTTATTTGTGTTTTAAAAAGGCCCGTCATATGTGCCGATGGATTGATTGATTTGACTGACTGATTGATTTGATTGATTGATTGGCTTTGTGTTTGGTTGGTTGGTTTTTTTGTTTGGTTGGTTATTTGGTTGGATGGTTCACTGGTTATTTGGTTGATTGGTGACTGGTTGGTTAGTTAGTTGGTTAGTTGGTTGGTTGATTGGTTGATTGGTTGTTTGGTTGATTGGTGACTGGTTGGTTAGTTAATTGGTTAGTTGGTTGGTTGATTGGTTGTTTGGTTGATTGGTGACTGGTTGGTTAGTTAGTTGGTTGACTGGTTGGTTAGTTGCTTGGTTGGTTGGTTGACTGATTGATTTGTTGGTTTACTGAATAGGTGGTCGGTTGATTGGTTGGTTGATTGATTGGTCGGTTGGTTGGTTGTTTTGTTGGCTAGTTGACTGGTTGGTTAGTGAGCTGATTGTTTGGTTGGTTGATTGATTGATTGACTGATTGATTACGTGATTGATTGGTTGGTTTACTGGATGGTTGGTTGGTTGGGACAGGCGTAACCTGGATGGTGCACAGGTTTACTAGATGGTTGGTAAATTGATCGATCGGTTGGTTGTAAAATCTTAGAAAAAACTAAGTGCATTTTTGGTTTGTAAATAAAGGAATGACGTAATGCAAAGCAGAAAACTAAAAATAGAAATAGGTCGTGAAAAGAAACGGCGAAATAGAGGTGATCGAACCCAAGACTTCCCGCACAGAGAGTGAAAGCTCTACCGACTGACCCACTGGGCTGGCAACAGAACGAAGTATGTTTATTCAATCCCAATCATGCAAAAAAAAGAAAAGAAAAGGCATTTAACATTGAAAGGCACTCATAAAACTGGACAGAAAATGTTAGGCCCAGAGAGAGTAAGAGGGTGAAATATTGCAGGTTAAAGATAAGAGATAATTGGAGGAGGATTGATAAAGATTTTCTTGGAACAAAATATGAGTATGCATGAGAAAACCCACAATATGTGAGTGTGCATGAGAAAACCCGGTATAAGTCGGCAACATGACATTTTGAGTTCTGTACATATAATAAAAGACAAAGCATTTCTGATAAATTGAAGACAATGACCCCCCTAAAACAAGACATATGTGAGTATGCATGAGAAAACCCACAATATGTCGACAGAGCTGATTTTGAGAAAAACGGCTTTGAAGTGAAAATATGGGTCCGACAAAAACTTCCAGCTTGGCTGTTGTTTAGGGGACCGTGGCATGTTACAGGGTAAACTGTAGACGAGCAGTGAACACTACTCACTATGATCTCTAAAGGCTTTGTAATCAGACTACGGTCTCCTAACAAGATCAAAAAACTTCCGACTTGGCTGTTGTTTAGGGGACCGTGGCATGTTACAAGGTAAACTGTAGATGAGCAGTGAACACTACTCACTATGATCTGTATAACGGCTTAGTTATTAGACTACGGTCTCCTAACAGCAATCACTCTAATATTACTTGGTCAATTAGCTGTTGCCACTTTTAGGATTAAATGCCGTTTTCTCAAAATCTTGTTTTAGGGGGGTCACTGACTTCAATTTATCAGAAATGTCTTGTCTTTTATTATACTTGTGTAAGGGCCCGTTCAAAGAACGGGTTGCAAACAACACGCACAATCAGCTCACAGATTATGTAGATCTAGGAAGAAAACAACTCACAACTGGCACAGTAACACCCGCATGGCCCGTGCATAAGGCAGACGGCACAGAAACTCATGCCTTCAAACTTTGAAACGCAACCGGAAGTTTAAAGTTGAAACAAAACAAAGGCAGGAGGGAGGCAACCATTGTTGAGGAGAAAGCATTATTCGATGACCTACTCTCTCTCTCTCTCTCTCTCTCTCTCTCTCTCTCTCTCTCTCTTACAATAAAAGTATTAATTTGCAGTCCTGCTTCAGAACTCATGCGCGCCAGGACACTGCGCACCAAGCTTGATATGGTTATTTTTTATGACATGCACGGTAGTAAAGTCGAAACAAAACAAAGGCAGAAGGGAGGCCATCATTGTTGAGGAGAAAGCATTGTTCCATGTTTTTAGGCCTATTTTCATTTTTACAAAATTACGATACTTCGCTTTCGTGTCAAAGGAATAGATATAGTAGCAAAAAGAACTATCTTTCACATGTAATTTTTTCAGGTCTGGGCATTTCTTCCTCGCAGCTGTGAATTTTTTTCCTTGCTGTTTATTTTATATAGATGTACAGAACTCAAAATGTCATGTTGCCGACTTAAGCCTGGTTTTCTCATGCACACTCAGATATATCTCAAGAACGGCTTGGCTTTGCGTGTTTTTGTTTGTCTGGTTTTCTATCTTTCCAGTGGTCGTAAAAATCTGTTATTTCTTCCATCCCCAGGACCCCCCACCCCCTCAGTTGTGTTATCTCAGATTTGGAGCTGGGCACCCCAAGAAACTTAGATCATTTTCAGATTTGAGACTGAATCCCGAAGTTTCCTGACTGGAAACCTTAAGATCGTCAAAAATAAGAATTTAAAAAAAAAATAAAAAAATCTAAATCGATTTTTTCTTTTGTGTGCAATTTCTGTTGATTTTTTTTTTCATTTAATTTTCGAGCTACCTATTTTTCATTAAAATTTGAAGAGACATTATGTCGAGATGTTTGTCACTTATGTCATGACTTGAAAAACCATCAAAATCTTTACCATCGACCACTTGTTCCCCATCTATCCTCTCCAAAACACCCAACAGGTCCCTTGTTTGTTCGGTTCCTCTTTTTCCAAACCATGCTCTCTTTCTCTCTCTCTCTCTCTCTCTCTCTCTCTCTCTCTCTCTCTCTCTCTCTCTCTCTCTCTCTCTCTCTCTCTCTCTCTCTCTCTCTCTCCTCCCCCCTCCTCGTTCAAAGCCAATAAAAATTATTCTCTTCCCTATCGACCACAGCCCCCCCTTCCCTCCCATGTTAATACATTCACCGAGTCCCTCCTACCTTCTCTCTCTCTCTCTCTCTCTCTCCCTTTTCCCGCGCCTTCCTCCTTCACAGCCAATAAAAAATTACTTTCTTCCTTATCGACCACAGCCTCCCCTTCTCTTTCAAGTTAATACATTCACCGGGTCCCCCCTCCCCCCCCCCTCCGCCTTCTCTCTCTCTCTATCTCTCCCTTTCCATCTTTTTTTGTTTTGTTTGTTCGTCTTTTTCCAA
>OZ007567.1:112949475-112959475 GCA_963931925.1 Onchidella celtica | reverse complement strand
GTGTTTCCAGTCTGGTTATTTATTAGTCTGTGCCCAAACCCTCGCGAATGTTTATGTTATGTATAATGCATCATCTTGGCTGACACGTGCCAGATGTCTTCCAACACAGGCTCCCCCTCTCCCTCTCCAAGCCAGCCAAACTTAAACACTTTCTTCAGAAAGAGTATGGAGGCAAAAGTAAATACTAAAAGAGGTCAGTGAGAAGCAGGGACGCATGAGGACGAAAAGTTTAATACTGTTGGTTTCGTTAACAGCTGAGATGGTCATGCTACTCGTTCATGATACGCAAAACGTGACTGCATGGCCCCAAACAAAACGTGACTGCATGGCCCCAAACAAAACGTGACTGCATGGCCCCAAACAAAACGTGACTGCATGGCTCCAAGCGTTTTGTGGGATTCCCCCCCCCCCCCACGCCCTCTTGTATTATGAAAGGCTTTGGAAAGGGTGCAGACAAGTACACTATGCTGTGTACTGACACATTCTGAGCTTCAGAAGTCTACATAAAGGAGCGCTGTGGCAACCACAGACCATTTCGCTTGACGGCGCTGGGAGGGATCACTTGGCTGGGAGATTTCTCTGTGCATACACAGGTGAGGGCTGGGTGATGTAACGTAATGAACATGTAATGTTCGACTAACTTAATCAATGCATGGGTAGATCATGGTCGGCGACTCGGGAGGTTATACTGAAGAAATAAAAACTCGCTTGTCACCTAATTTACATGTTGAACAGCAGTTGACTTTTTACAATTATTTTGCAATATTATTATTATTTTACCATACTGTAATCATTCTTATTTTATGTCCTTTTCAGGATTGTACATGTGAGTATGCGCGTGTGTGTATTAATTAGGTGACTCCCCCCCCCCCCCCACCCCCCCCCCCTCACACACACAAAAGTCTATTTCATTTGTTAGCTATGCGATCAATTGCACGAGATAATCTAGTGGATCTGAAAGGAAAAAGCAAATACAAATGTCCATTATGGAGAAAGAAAGAACGTGAGAGAAAGATTAATGTGTTCGGAGAAGGTGAAGTAGAGACTAAGACCACAAACCCAAGCAAAGAGTTAAAACCCATTCTGTCTGTGTATGTCATGCAAAACTTATTGTAAATCATTGTATAGGAGGGTTTTTAAGGTTTTTTTTTTTTTTTAAATTTCGGTCCTAGTATCTGGAATGAGCCTCCATGGAACATCAAGGAGTTAGAATCCATCACCAGGGTTAAAAAACCCATCTTCTTATAAAAAAAAATAGTAGTGGGAGAAATTCATTGTGGTGAAATTGTGACCCTTTTTTTGCTCGACGCTACATCCTAAATGACAGTTTCAAAAATTATAAAATTAATTTTCTTAGATGTCAACTAATCCAGTCCAATCGCTTTTGTATCGATCGATTATGTTGATTCAAGTTTCAGGTATTTTTAAATAAAAAGTTGTAAAAATGCAAAATACAATGATCTTTGTTTTGGCTCCCTGTAGTAAGCCCATCGCACCGGAAAAGATGTATTAATAGGCGTTCAATTCGGTGCTCGCAGTTTCTAGACCAGAAATGAGTGAGTAGTGCTCTGGTGCGCATGAAATCTGTAGTAAGACTGTAGATAGAATATGGGAAGCTTTCTAGACCAAAGAGAGAGAGAGAGATGGAACGATGGCTTCACACATTTATCCCGGATAATGCGGGAACTTCATCTAGTTTATTAAAAAAATATTTGGAGTGTAATTGGAATTTCTGTGCCATGTCTAGAAAAATTAGCGGTATGTGTGTGTGTGTGTGTGTGCGTGTGCGTGCGTGTGCGTGTGCGTGTGTGTGTGAGTGAGTGAGTGCATCCAATGATGTGCGTGTATTTATGTTTGCATTCATGTACGCATGCATGCATACTATTTGTGAGTGTGTCATTATTCTGTTTCTCTCCCTGTAAAAGGCCCCGAGCTGTCAGGAAATACATAACGATGGTGTCGGGCGCAAACCCGCCAAGTCCAAAAATTTCATATTGCTTTATATAGTACCAATTTATGGAGCCTGGAATCCTGCATCATATGTAAAAGTAGATGTTACCATTATCCAGTAGAAATACTCAAAATAAGCATGTGATCAAACCGGCTAGGACCATTTCCTATTAGTTTTAGCGGCAGTTTTTTGTTTCTCCTGTAAAATTTACTTATTTCGACTTTGCCGGTTTGCTCCTGACACCATCGATAATCTTATTATAAAAAAAAATATGTGACTGGAGAATTTCATTGTGGTGCTATTTGGCCACTTTTTTGGCTGAACTCTGCAGCTTTAAAGACAGTTTAAGAAATTATCAAGTTAATTCTCTTAGGTGTCAAATAATCTTAATCCAATCGCTTTGATATTTGTTTGTTTGTTTGTACAACTCTTTAATCCCAGTTAGGAAATTTGCCATTGTGCCATTGCAGCCCAGTTACAACTGGAGCAGGCACGTCGTCGCCACAGTGCAGCGCCGGTCGGCGGTTGTTGTTTTTTTTGGGGGGGGGGGGGAGGAGAGATGAGGGAGGGAGGGGGAGGGAATGGTAGGAATGACTTTTATTTAATTTTGCCCGGGCAGCGGCCTGTTCGGCCTGCTCTTTACGATTTCCAACTACCAAGGTATCTTTAACGTGCGCAACGTGCACACGGCCCTCCGAATTTTTTGTCCTTCTCCGAGAAGACTAGGTACTCGATCCTACCCCCCAATAGGATCAGGGACACGAAAATATGAGAAAAATCCCCAATCTTCCAACATGACTGCACCGGCCGGGTTTTGAACCTGGGACCGTTGGCATGACAGGCGAGCACCCTGTCTCTAGACCACCTTGTCCCCGAGCTGTTGTGTTCACTGAAGTTTCAGGCAATCTTGTAGAAATGTAATGACGGTAAAATACAATGGACTTAGTTTGGCTTCCGCTGACAAGCTCAGTGCATGGGAGACTGTATTTGACATGCGTCCCGTTTGAACATTAATTAGATGGAGGTAAGGCGGGTAGAAAGCAGAGATTGGGGAGATTTGTGAGGGTCGGGGAAGGGAGAAAACAACGCGGATCCAAAACCAGACCAACAGATTAAGGGAGAGTAGAAAAGAAATCCAATTTTTGTCCTTGGCCAGTGAAGCCGCGGGGTCTCTAAGTTTGATATTATATACATCTACTTTATTATTGATTACTGTTATTATTGTTTTCCGCTGGAGGTTCGTGGAAAAGTTACAGGGGGGGGGGGAAGAGGTTGGAAGGGG
Source organism: Onchidella celtica (assembly GCA_963931925.1). Taxonomy (NCBI): domain Eukaryota; kingdom Metazoa; phylum Mollusca; class Gastropoda; order Systellommatophora; family Onchidiidae; genus Onchidella; species Onchidella celtica. The sequence continues at coordinate 112,956,242 of OZ007567.1, read as the reverse complement.
GAGGGGGGAGAAGGATACACGAGAAAATTTGATAACGTCTTTCGTGACCGGTCATCTTTTGCTTTGACAAACCCCCCGGTCGTCTTCACTTGCTGAGACAGACATCTGTACTTTCTGTGGAAAAAAGGAGGGAGATGTGGGACTCTCGGAGAGAGGTCTGATGTGCTCGTGTTAGGACAGACGTGCATTCTTCAGTGGAGCAAACTGATATTAACCAGGCTTATTGTGGTCGGTGGAAGTTATTTACGTAATTAATATCTGCAACATTATTAGAAAACAGTTAAAAACGAAAATGACGGAGGAGAACAGCGAAAATACGGCAAGCACTGGAAAATCGAATCCTGTATTTCTGCTTGTCGGGTAAACATTCTACTGACGGACCCATTTGGCATCCAAAAGAAGTACTCATTGAATCAAGAGTATACGCAGTCTACTGATCTATGATGAAAAAGTGTAATTTACCTAGATAAGTTGAGGAACAATGGTTTAATTTGTGAACTCAAGTCAGATATAATTATTCCCTTCCCGGTCAACGTAGAACGATGACACACTGGTGGTATAAACGCGTGAGTTGATGACGTGCGAATGAATTTGGCCATTTAACCCAGTGGAGAAGGTACGTGCGAGCAAGTGGGACAAACTCTATTGGGTTCAATGGTAGAGTTCACTGGCGCGTCATCGACTTGCGCGTTAATACAATAGATGCGTAATAGGTCCCACATAGATACAATTCCTGGTCTATGTCCTGAATTGGCGTATTGACGACTTTAGTGATTTTGAATTGGGACTGTTGTTAAAGGGAAATAGCGTTTTACATGGAAAGCCATTGCTGAGCAATGAACACAACTCAGTATTTTCTCTATTTGGCTTTATAATCAGACTACGCCCCCCTAACAACATTCTTTGAGTTCTGACCACCTTACGATAGGTGGAATGTGCATGACGTCACAGAGTGTTTTTGTTTTGATCTTCCTAAACTAAAGATGGCCGGCGGATCAGCTGATGAGTGTAACTTTAAGATATGCCTAAGCGGTTAAAATGCCTGCTAGTTGCATTATAGTTGATTGTTATGACAGGGGCGGAAAGGATGGATCCAAGCTGGTCAGATTCCCTACCGTCCGTGTAAATATGGGAAAGGAAGTGAAAGAATTGACCGAATGTCTCCCATGTGCATGTACACACGTGTCATTGTTTACTGTAGCGATCTACTTTTAGCTCGCCGCTGGTTGGTTCGCGACGCCTGAAGTGCTCGCAGTGCAAATCAGCTAACGAATCAAAACCAATGCCACAATCTCCATGGTGATGAGTGGGTGCTTACACTAAAGATGGCGGATATGCACATTCTACCTACAACTAGTGGTGAGATCTATGTTCTCATAAGGATGTTGTTAGAGGACCGAAGCCTAATAATGTAAAACCGAATAGAAAAAATACTGAGTTGTGCATGTGCTCACTGCTCATCTACAGCTTACAACAGCCTTCTCCACAATGTGACATACCTATATCTTTAATAGTTTTGAAATTACAGCAGGGACGTTTCTGCCACAGCCAGAGTGCACAGCATGTACCGAGACACAGGATATCGAGACGGACCAATTCATCATTTTCCGTCCGCCGGCTTGTGCGCGTACCATCCATGTCAACAATGCAACAAGTCACAGCACACCCCCTTCATAATTGAACGAAAAAGACTAGTACCACAGAGTAGTACTCACCGTGTTTATAATACGCCCACAAGCTGTGGACATCTTACTATAATTGAGCTAGAGGGTGAACCCGTAAGCAGCTAAAACTTCGCGGCTGCGCCATAAAAAATTACGAAACTTGGTGTAATGCTTCAATTTTTGACGAAGAGTTACGTGGACTCATTTATTTTGAACAAAAATCGGCCTTTACTATTATTTATATTAAAAAAATTTTAGCCGCAAAAACAGACACATTTTCATCGGAAAGAACCGAAAAGTGTGACCGGAAATTGCGCTCTACGTCACTATCTACTCATTGCCGGCCGAAAGTCAACTTATCACATCTGTGTATTCTGCAAGAATTGGGGTGCAACAAAACGATCTACTAGTCTTTGCATCAAACCTAAGTGCCGCTATGAATGTGACCTAGATCTAGATATACAGCTGGATGTGATACGGGGAAATTTTGCAAGATTTATCTTGCCGGGGTCGGCTAGTATAGTGAAAGAAGGAATTGTCCGTCTCGGTATTCTGTGTCGCGGGTATGTATAGAGAGGTTTCAGTGTTGGTCAGTTTGCACCACCGACTAATAAAATACCCAGACTGGATGATCCCACTGTGTGACGTCACAAAACAGCGAAAGGTCATGAACCATCCGCAATATTAGGTTTAAGGTAGCGACCGACCCTTCAGCATAGCTACCATTTTGAATGATACCATTTTGACGCGCCTACTGAACACGGAAGTTTGGTTCCACACCAAGAAATTAATACATGTACAACCAATCTTGACAGATAAAAAGAAATTTCTACTGCAAATCGAACTAGAATCGGAATTTCCCGAGCAGCGGCCATGTTGGTTATACAGTCGTCCCTCGGGAAATTCCGTAAAAAGCGACACAGCCCGAAGCTCTTGTTTCCAGTCTGGTTAATTTATTAGTCTGTCGTTTGCACTGCAGGACACGGGAGACTCCGCGAAACCACTGTTATCGTGGAACAGAAAGTAGGTCGCTGTGGTAAACAATACCCGTTTGCTCATTTCCACGGGGAGTAAAAACCTTACCAACCGCTCTGGATACCCTTTTTTTTTGTGTGTTTCAATTCTTGTTACCTCAGCAACCTAGTTTCGCGATTTGGCAGAAGCGATTTCTCTCTATACAATAAATACTCCCTGCCACAGCCAAGAATGACATAAGTGGCCGAAAACTCTGAGGCTCTCTGCAGCAAAATGAGAAATTAATGTTAAAACACCAGTACGTGAGACCGACTGCGAAACAATGTTCATGTCAAGGGTAGTAATTAAATTAACATTTTTGGTTAGCATTTTCTTCCTTGCGTGATCATGTGACCTAGCGACCACTTTGGAAAAGAGCAATTGTTTACAATCTCCCATCAGTTACCAAGATTATATCCCATCAGTTATTCAAACTAATTGCCTCATTGTGCTTAAAAGTAAAACTTGATTATTTATGCATTTTCTGCATGCCCAATGAAATGCATTTTTTGAATGTAGAAAAACATGGTTCACTAATCCTGTTAGTTTGGTTTCACAAACTTTGCAGTTTCATTTTTCTATGTCATGTAAAAAAATCTGGTATTTTTTCTGTCGAGTCAGTTGCCAACTAAAGTGAAGGCAATTGTAATTTGTATGGGCCCACCTTAATTTTTATTATTCAAAACACATTTTTTATCATTTCTGTACCATTTTTCTGGAGGATTGATCAATCCATTTTGAAATCTATGGTTGATTATTTACTTAGTGGCCTTTTCTTTCTTAAAAAAATATTGCCTTAAGGTCACGTCAGTTATTAATGTCCCGTGAGTGAATGAAATGAATGTTGTGTTTACATTCTACATTCAGGCCAGTCCTTGTCAAAACACCACCATCATACTTGTCAAACACATCAGTCTGTGTGTTTCCCACAGTCCACTGATTCAATAGGAATGTTATTGCGTCTGTAGATCGTGTCACGTCATCATGTCACCCTGACATAAATGGCAGGAAAAACCGAAAATTTCTGAAAGGCGTTCGACCCTTCTTTAATACATTTAAATGGGATCTGGATATACAGGATGGCTCAACTTCCGATAAGAATCCCACTCATATTATTCATAATATACTTAATTTGTTTGTTTATCAGTCAGTCGATCGACCAGGAGAAAATATCGTTGAATTTTTTTTTATTTTTAAAAATATTTCTCCCAGTTTTAGGTTTTATCTGCCCAGATTTCGTTGACAGGTCAGAGTGACCTACTTACTTGTGCTCCAGGATGAAGCTGACTGTCATTTCACTGTTCCTGGTCACCGTATTGTTCCATGAAACGCATTCCTGCAATAAAAAGTGAGTTCTTTTTTTCTTTCGCACGGATTTATCCGTTTCTTTCCTCGTTCTTTCTTTATTGAATTTTGTCTTTGTTTCTTTCTTCCCTATTATTCTTTCTTTTCATCCGTTCTTTTCTTTCTCTTTCTCTCCCTTCTACTCTCTCTCTCTCCGGCCACTTTTCTCTCTCTCTCCCTCTGTTTCTTCACTCTATCTCTCTCTCTCTCTGTTCTCTCTCTTCCTCTGTCATCCTCAACTTCTCTCTGTCTGGCTCTCTCTCTCTCTCTCTGTCTCTCGTTCTCTTCCCCCCCTCACTCTTCCTCTTTCATCTATCTCAAGAAACCTTCTAAAAAGTTATTTACCCAGCCATGTCTGACTATCAGAACGATCTCCCATTGATGGCTTTGCCGTATTATAGCAAAAGACAGTATACAACAAAAAAACAAAAAAGGTCACGGAGACCCCAAAACATTGAAATTTGGCATTCTGCTTGGCTTTATTCTTTGTTCACATTGTATTTTGTGCTGACCGAAAGGAAACAGTTGAAGCTTTAGATATTACAGCCCAGATAGAAATATACCCAGCCAGCTACCCTAGGGAAATCCACACAAAGGATCGGTATCAAGTTGGCACAAAGGAATGGCGTCGTTCCTTGGGTACTTGGATGTAGAGAATCCGCCTTTACGGTAACCCTACCTACCAACCCTACGGTAGTCCTACCAACTCTTCAGAAATCCAATACAATTCTGCGTCGGATTGACGTAGGGCTGCTGGCTGTATAGAGAGCACATTTGAGTCTGCAAACCATGTGGAAAAGTGAGTTTGTCCTAGATAGACGTATGCAGTCTTTGACCGTAACGCCACAGGACTTTTTATCTGGAGTTCAGCCATAATTTGCTTCACCAACACAGAGTTGACATCTATAGGCATCGCTTCTTACCGTTCTTCCTTTTCACCTCCGAGCTTTACATACAGTCAATATACCTGTTTCCAGCTCAAGGAGAAAAGGATTCAAATTTCGCCACTCGTGTGGGTTGGGGGTGGGGGGGGGGGGAGGAGGGGTGATATACAGCCCCCCCCCCCCCTTCTCCATACACCCTCGCGTTTTTTTTTGTTTTTTTTTTGTTCTTGTTAAAATAAACTAACAGTTATACACTGTAATTATATTCTTCATGTCGACATGACGAGGCTTTTCAGTCTGTTCGCCCCTTGTGTGTCAGCCGTTTGAAACACGTCACGCGCTGCCGATTATGTAATTTTGGAACAGTTTCTGGTTCATCAAATTAGGAAAACGTTCAGCGCTTAACCCTTTGCTGTCCAGAAGAACATTGAAAAGTGTCGATGCTTTATGCAGGGTTTTCATTTGTACGGAAACGGAAAGGGCAACGGAAACATCAAACGCCTTCAAGTATTGAAATAGAACGAAAGTTTTCCGTGTGCACAGAAACGTCGTTTGCGTACATGTAATGGAAACACCCCTTTTTTTTTGACTACTTGATGAAATTATGACGCTGAAGTTCCCGTTTCCGTTTCTGTACACATGAACACACAGCTTTAATCCTTTCCTGTCCAGAGGAACATTGAAAGTTATTCTGTGATTGAACACTTCTACCTGAGAATAACTCTGTGAATATATCTTTTAATGAAGTTTTTACGTGTAGAAATATTGAAATATGTCAAAGTCGTCTTACCTACCAATATCATATTTTATCTTTAACTAGCTGAGGTCCCCGGCCCTGCCCGGGATAAATCGGTTTGAATATTGGTTTCAGTTCTGGATGGTTATTATGGACCTGGTTCATCTGGCCTGTTCCTATTTGTTTATTTTATTTTTGTTTGTTTGTTTTTAAATAAGTCTTACTGCTCTGCCTTTGTGAGTTGACACCCTGCGCATCCTGTACAACAGCATGATTTGCGCACGGATGAGTGTGTTTGATAGTGAACACATCGCAGGAAGCGATAATGAAACCTTAAAATGGCGAACCATGACTCGAAATTGCTCTAAATGATGGCGAAACAATAAATTTCCCAAAAAAAAAACTACACCGATTTGAGACTTCTATTAAAAACTGTGCACCCTTACATCCATTCTGATGCACCATATAAAATTTGAAGTCTGAGTGTTGAGTGGTTCAGAAGCCTTTTGCAACGAAAAATCTCAAGTCCACAAATATCTATTATATATTTCAGTAACTTGCAACCGTTGGCATGACTAACTGACCAAACTATACACTCTTCAGGCCTTAAATTTGGCAGGAAGGTGGCAATTGAGATAAGGAAGATGATGGCTATAATTAAAAGTTGTTTACTTCAGGCATGTATTTTAAAAAAATAACAACGTTTATTGCTATGTAACATCTGTATTTTTGCATGTTTGTTTCGTACTATTATATAGTACCGTGCATGTCATAAAAAGTAACCATATCAAGCGTTCAGTTTGGTGTGCGTAGTGTTCTGGTGCGCATGGGTTCTGAAGCAAGACTGTAGTTTATTACTTTTATTATGACAGAGAGAGAGAGAGAGAGAGAGAGAGAGAGAGAGAGAGAGAGAGAGAGAGAATTGCACATGATTGTTTATTCCGGGCAATGCCCGGTAGGTCATCTAGTATATAGATAGTATAGAAGCTGGACTTCTCCCTTTCTTTAAAAACCTAAATTCCCCTGTTAATTCCGTCTTCAAACTTTGCAAGTTCTCCCCAAACTGCCCATCTTAGGCCCATATATAGTAAAATAATAATATAAAAGCTCATTGGCAATGAACAA
>OZ007567.1:112939475-112944475 GCA_963931925.1 Onchidella celtica | reverse complement strand
TAGATCAGGATCCAAATTATACCAAAATGAACCTCAGTCTTTGTATTTTCAGGGTATGCCAAAATGAGACATGGGGCACGCCGACTGTTTTCATAGACCCACCCACAGACTAATAAATTAACCAGACTGGAAACACGAGCTTCGGGCTGTGTCGTTTTTTACGGAATTTCCCGAGCGGCGACTGTATACCCAACATGGCCGCCGCTCGGGAAATTCCGATTCTAGTTCTATCTGCAGTAGAAATTTGTTTTCATTTGTCAAGATTGGTTGTACATGTATTAATTTCTTGGTGCGGAACCAAACTTCCGCGTTCAGTAGGCGCGTCAAAATGGTGTCATTCAAAATTGTAGCTATGCTGAAGGGTCGGTCGCTACCTTAAACCTAATATGGCGGATGGTTCATGCTTGACCTCCTTTTAAAAAAAACAACAACAAAACAAAAATTATTTTTGTCTCCATTGTAAGAGTTCAGAAAGAATTGACGTCGGATGAAGTTTGATGACTAAAAAAGTAAAATGAGATACTTGTAATTTGTATCCCTCGAAAAAAAAAATGAGTGTAAAGCACACCCCCTTGACTTGGATACTGAAATTTTCAAAGCCGTGACTCAATAAACAGTCTTTTTAATGGCGGTCAAAGTTTAGCTGTCTTGCAATCGCCAAACGTTGCAAATTCGAGGTGTTTTTTCGCTTTTGAAAATGCCATAACTTTCACAGAATTATAAATTTGGTATCAGAATTCTTAGAAAAGGAAGCTCCATCAGATTAGACAATAACTGGTGAGTTATGATAAAACGTAAAAATCAGTTCGGCCTACTTACTGTAATTCCTGTCTGCGTGGTCACTTAATCACACATGCGTTCAAATGTCAATGAGTTTAGCCCAGGTGCGGTCAAACCGCAGATCACCGGCTGGGCCCGGCTCTTTAACATTTAATGAAGGATGTTGTTGGGGGCGGGGGATGGGGGTAAGGAGGGGATAGTTTGATTACAAAGCCAAATAGAGAAAAAAATACTGAATTGTGTTCACGGTTCTCCAGTGGCTTTTTTGTGTAAATTCCTGTGGTTCCCTAACGACAGTTAAAGTATTTAAAAGTACTATTTTACTGTCTGTTTTCGTCATGCCCACTGGTACAGGCAGGAACTTACAGCTTTACCTTTGCTGTTCATGGACAACTATTTAGGTGAAGGCAGAACATGGTGGTTTGTGACCCCTTGAAATAAATCTGGGTAGAACAACCATCGGGTATGATGGTGGAAATAATTATGTTGTAAGCGATAGGTATGTCTATTTTTTAATAACAGCACTGAAACTAACTATAATTTAAAAAGTAATATGAATATTTAGGTATTCCTTAGTATTTTTTTAAATAAGAAGTTTGGTAACAAAATGACTTACATGATGAATATGTACGTACATACTATGTAAAGTTTATTCATATCTCATGGTTCTCAACTAGCTGAAGTCGGTGATCAGTGGCTCTTAGGAAAAGTAACTCTGAATACCGCCGGTTCTTACCCAAGCACAAAGCAAACACCGGGACACTTTGTAGATCGTAAATTTGCTATCAGCCCCGCTGTCAGTGATCATAACGTTCTACTGTTGGCAAGTTAATATAAAACTCATTATACCGGTAGTTATAATACATGACTAATCCAAATCTGACAATCCAGAGATTTGCTCGTTCATTCATTTATTTATCTCAAATTCTCAAATTATAAACGAATGAAACTCACTCTTTGAGACAATTTCTTACTCTCGTTAGAATTGAACCCTACATAGACACAAGTGATCCAATGCAAATGTTTTGTTTTTGTTTGTTTTGGTTGACTTATGTCACCTAAAATTGTGAAATTGACTGCACGGCACCCCCCCCCCCCAGTGCACGGCGGCTGAGCATGCTCACTCGCAGAGATTATCTGTAATCCAAAAAGAAGAACTGAAAGCCTTAAGAGAAGAAAACGTAATAGGCTTGGAACTTCAGACGAAAGACGAAATAAAATTCAAAATTTTTATGAGCACAAAATCTGTGATGTTATGTGAAACAAATCAAAGGCTATGATCTAGTCCTTGTTTTCCATAGAGATTCACAACTACACAGCATGCTCTTCAGTTTTGTTGGGTGCACGGACGTTTTGCTGAATTAACAATTATCCTTATGCACCATTATTCGTTACTGATTTGTTTTTGCTGTTACTGTTATTTTTCATCATACACTTGTGAGTTCTGCCTATGCCTACCAACTGACCATTCTGCCAAAGTATCCAGTGTATAGAAGATAGAATAAAATTGGATTATTTCAAGTGTTTCCGAAGTTCTTTCAGCCTGCCTGTTTGCTTGTTTAACTATTGTTTTTGGTTGTGCATTTGTTGAATTGTTTTTGACATTTTAAGCTGAATATTTCGTAGATTTTGTGTTTTAACATTTTGCCAAAAAATGTTTTTAAAGTGTTGTCTTCTTTCCATTCATGACTTTAATAATTTTGACCTGCTTCGAGAAATAGTTGACAAATAAAAAAAACAACAAATCCCCCCCCCCCCCCTACCCACTCCACATACCCCCCTCCCCCAAAGTTCATTGTCCAGGAAAACTGCCGTATCTCAAATTTTCCAGAACTTGAACATCTGTTTTCTTACCTCGCTAATCTAACTAGCTGGCTTATAAGTCGATAGTTGCTTCCTATGTTCAGGAATGACATTTAAATAAATAGTTGTCCTGTACGACACACATAATAAGAATAAATGTTTGTTGGCTTCTCCCGAAAAGTAGTGATTCTTACATACGACAGCGTCCCCGGTCGGAGAGACTTACCAACTCAAAAGAGGACTTTTTTCTAGCACCAGATCTACGCCGAGGCGCGCTATTGCCGATTTTGATTGGCCGACTCGTTCGATGGTGACGTCACGACACGGCATTTCCGTGACATCAAACAAGTTGACTGGCGCGTGAGGTGGCATTGAAACTACCAGCCGTGACGTCACCAGTCAAGTACTTGGCAGTTCAAGATCGGCCAGCGCGCGCCTAGACTTAGACGCAGTATTGAACACAAGCTAGAATGTTCCACTGTTATGAAGTTGAAATATCTGATATAATAAAAATGAAATTATCCATTTTTGGCCTTGGATGACAGGGAAACGAATGCACCGCGCACTAGTGCACTAAAGATTGCTGGACGGGTGCAAAACTTCAATTTCCTGATTTCAAATTTGATGCAATATCAGGTTTTGATTATTTTTCGGAAAAAGTGGTCCTAGTGTACTATATAATTTCTCACATTTGTGAATAGCTGGCTAGTTACAGCAAAATTGTAATAGTGTTATTTCATGAAGCTTTTTTTCTTTGCAAAATCCCAACAACTTTATCAAACCATCCAAGACACGTGAATTATAGGCAGATCACGCTCAAGGTTTGTTTTTAAAAGAGTGCCAGACCAAAAAACTTTACCTCACCCGCTGCGCACTACCCGTCCACCTGGTTTTTTTTCTTTAAGGTGTCGCCGAGGTAGTGGGTATAAACTAGGGTGGGGTCACAGACTAATAAATTAACCAGACTGGAAACACGAGCTTCGGGCTGTGTCGTTTTTTACGGAATTTCCCGAGCGGCGGCCGTATAATCAACATGGCCGCCGCTCGGGAAATTCCGATTCTAGTTCTATCTGCAGTAGAAATTTGTTTTCATTTGTCAAGATTGGTTGTACATGTATTAATTTCTTGGTGCGGAACCAAACTTCCGCGTTCAGTAGGCGCGTCAAAATGGTGTCATTCAAAATTGTAGCAATGCTGAAGCGTCGGTCGTTAGCCTAAACCTAATGTGGCGGATGGTTCATGACCTTTCGCTGTTTTGTGACGTCACACAATGGGACCATCCAGTCTGGGTATTTTATTAGTCTGTGGTTGGGGTGGTGACAAATGAGAATGGTATGACGGTGGCAGGCTGACTGGTCATTTGGTTGAAAAGACTGAAAGATAACTTTGGTTACTTGGTTTTAATTATTCCATTTCTTGAGAATCCATGTCTTGAATACGAAAAGGTTACATAACACAATGAATACGACTCAAAAGAGGAAGGGGCGGCGGTGCAATAACACCGCATCTGTCAAAATAAAAACAACAACAACAAACGAAAATTTATAATAAGTAGTGAATATTTTCTTACGCCACCCCCGTTAAAATTGAGCTATATTATCCAAATAGAATTGGGGAGAAAATCGCGTCTACATACGTAATGCCACCCTTTAGCCAAATATATCCGGCAGTTTCTTACGCCCAGGGGATCACTTTAAATGAAAATATAACAAACAAGAGTATATTTTTTAGTGCTAGGTTCAACGCTTATTTGAAGAATCATGCGTTAATGTTTATCTTTAATATTATTATCATCTTGTGAAAATATCAGCAATTTTACCCTACCATTATAAGAATGAACAAATCATTGCAGGTTCCTTCCATCATCTACAGCAGAAACTCATGTCTACACATAGGCTTATCCCGCACAATGTCGGGTACCTTAGCTAACGTAAAATATTACTGATTTGAAATCCTTGAACATGTTTTTGCCCAGCCAAGCGCATCGTGCCCGTTGATATTTTACACCGAGATAGTTAGATGCAAACAGGTAATAGGGCTGTGTAGGTTATCGAAAGGGGTGAATAAATCCTTCACATCTGGGGTCATGTATAGAAATTCTGCACTTTAAGCAAAGTAGGATAAGTTTTCACGGCCTCTGAATACGGTGTACGGTATACGGTAAACCTTTGAGTTCCGACTGTTGGTGAAAACGAATTGTTTTTAGGGGTTGTTGAGAGAGGGGGTGAAGGTTGTTGTTGTAGTTGGTCTGGTTGTTGCAGTTGCTATTTTAAATACAATGCACTGAAACAAGCGTTTCCACACTTTGCAGAAAACCACAGAGAATTGCATTTCCAAAATCTTTTGGAATTTGCAAAGGTGCTGATACAAGTAACAGTTCCGTGAGATCACAGCATAAAAAATGAATTTTCTGAAAG
>OZ007567.1:112896975-112936975 GCA_963931925.1 Onchidella celtica | reverse complement strand
CTCTCGTGGCTTATTCTACCAATGTTTGACCCGAGAGTGCGATGGCAGTGATTGCAGGTCAGTCTTTTGGGTTCACTTTGGCGAGTGTTTTCATTCCGCCTCTGTCGTTTTGTCAGGTATGTTTCTTTTGCCTTGAAGTCTATTGCGAGCGTGCCACTGCGCAATTTTTGTCTCCATCTGCTTCGATCACTTGCAAGGTTCTCCCATTCATTGGGGTCGATGTTGAATGCTTTCATCGTGACCTTGCAAGTGTCTTTGAATCGCAGATGTGGCCTACCTCTGGGTCGGTTGCCAGTAGCAAGTTCCCCGTAGAGAATTTGTCTGGGGATGCGATCATTTTCCATACGGTGGAGATGTCCAAGCCACCGCAGTCTTTTTTTGCCTAGGAGAGCCTGAGTTGATGGAATGTTGGCTCGGCTCAGAACTTCGATATTTGAGATCCTGTCTTGCCACTTGATCTTGAGAATTTTGCGTAGGCAGCGCAGGTGGAAGGAGTTGAGGGATCTTTCATGTTTGGAGTAGGTGGTCCATGTCTCTGAGCCATACAGCAGGGTGCTTAGGACGCAAGTTTGGTACACGAGTACCTTTGTTTTGATGGTCAGCTTGCTATTGTTCCACACCCTTTTTGAGAGTTTGCCAAAAGCTGTGGCCGCCTTTCCTATTCTGGCATTTATTTCAGTTGTTATGTCTGTGCTACCACTGATGGTTGAGCCTAGGTAGCAGAATTTTCCCACTTGCTCCAGAGGAGAGCCATTCAGCATGATTGGGTTGGAGTTTCTCAAGCCTTGTGTCAAAACTACAGTTTTTGAGACACTGATCTTTAGCATGAATTTGTCACAGGCTTTGGCAAGGCTATTGATGAGAGCCTGGAGCGTGGTTTCATCGTGGGCCACGATTGCAGCATCATCTGCGAAGAGGAGCTCTTGTAACATAATATGCTCTGTACGAGATTTTGCTTTTAGTCTGGCAACATTAAAAATGGAGCCGTCCACTCTGGTGTTAATAAGTACTCCACCTGAACATTGACCAAAGGCATTCTTGAGTAGGGCTGCAAAATATATACCAAATAAGGTAGGAGCAAGAACACATCCCTGCTTCACACCGCTGTTTACAGCAAATGAATTGGATGTGCAGCCCTCAAAGTTGACACATGCCCTCATGTCAGTGTGGAAGGATGCAATAAGTTTTAGCAATGTTGGTGGACAGCCTATGGATTTAAGGACTGCATACAGGCCAGATCGGCTTACGGTGTCGAAAGCCTTTGTTAGGTCCACAAAGCATGTTATAAGCGGCCTGTTTTGTTCTTTACATTTTTCTTGGATTTGCCGAAGTGCAAATATCATGTCAATAGTTGATCGTTTGCTTCGAAAGCCACATTGTGTTTCTGGTAAGACTTTTTCCGCCAGTTGTTGAAGGCGGCAGAGGATGACGCGAGCAAAAGCCTTTCCAGTAATGCTGAGGAGGGATATGCCTCGATAGTTGTTGCAGTCGCCTTTGTCTCCTTTGTTCTTGTAAAGTGTGACAATTTTGGCGTCTCTCATATCATGTGGTATCACGCCTTCTTTCCAACACTGCAGTAACAGATTATACAGGTGTGGTAATAGTGGGCCTTTTAGGTCTTTTAATACCTCTGCAGGAATGTTGTCACTTCCTGTGGCTTTTCCAGCAGACAGGTGGTCGATTGCATTGGAAAGCTCGACTAAGGAAGGTTCAGCGTCAAGTTCGGCCATTATTGGCAGTTTTTGGAGGTGTTCCTCAAAATCTGGTGGAATATTTTTCTCAGTTGAATACAACAGAGAGTAATGCTCTACCCACCTATTCAGTTGTTCATTTTTATCTGTGATGGGTTCACCATTTACAGACTTAAGTGGGGCGCTTTTGGTGATGATTGGCCCAAGGGCTACTTTCATCTGACTAAAGGCGGTTTTCATATCTCCCTTTTCATTTGCCTCTTGTATGCTGTTACACAAGTCTGTCCAGTATTTGTTGGCGCAACGTCTTACCTCCAGCTGAAGTTTAGCTTTTGCATTTTTCAAACAAGTTTTTGTACTCTGATTGCAATTTTTGTTATACTCATTGAAAGCAGATTTCTTTTGCTCAATGAGAGGTAGGAGAATTTCGCTGTTCTGGGCTACCCAGTCGTTGTTTGAAACTTTATGCTGTCCAAAAGACTTGATGGCACAGTCATGAATTTTTGAACTGAGAGTGTTCCATGTTTCATCTACCGAGTCACATTGGGTGACATTATCCATGCTTTCAGCAAATAACTTTTCAAATGACTTTCTATTTGATTCATCTCTGATTGCTGTTACATTGATCTTAGGGATTGAAGGGGCTTTTGATCTGTATATTTTCTTGGCCGAAATTTTGATTTTGCTGACTACCAGTGCATGGTCGGTGTCACAGTCAGCACTGTGGAGGGAACGAGTTATTTTTATACAGCCCAAACTCTTCCTCCTTGAGAGAATAAGATCTAATTGATGCCAATGGCCAGACCTGGGATGGCGCCATGATGTTCTTTGGCATCTCTTAAGGTCAAAGTACGTGTTTGTAACACATAATGAGTTTACGGAGCATAGCTCCAGAAGGCGCTGCCCGTTTTCGTTGATGTTGCCAATGCCGAAGTGCCCAATGCACTTTGGCGAATTGAATAGTGATTGTGCATAAAATATAGTCTTTTGGCAACTGCTTAAATTACCTACAAGCCGAAGAGTGCTTCTGTAGGCTTTGAACGTACTGGGCTCTCCTAACATTTAAGCCCATATGATTTATGGAGAGTTTGCCTGGCGACTGGCCAGTGGCGACTCAACTGTCACTTTAAATTGATATCCAGTTTCGTATAATATACCTATTTACTATTGATTGCAGTACCTCCATAGTTACATGAATATCATTGGTTAAGTTATTAATTAGAGTTTTTGGTTTGAATATATACCTCTATTGTCTTTTGTTTTGTTATTAATATTTATGTAAACTATGGCCTGACCGGCCTGACATATATACGCTCTAGTTATTTAGTACTTTTCTTGTGTGGTTGTGTCCGAGTGTGAGTTAGCTGCCTCCCGTGCAGTCGTAACATCCCCAAGACCCTAACTCTGCTCGTGACATCTGGAGGGGACCCCACTGACATCTGGAGGGGACCCCACTGACATCTGAAGAGGACCCGTCACCTTCTGACATCTAGAGAACACTACTATCATCGGAAGAGGACCCCGTCAACAGCTGCAGGTCTACCACTCTAAGACTCCACTGTTATTTATGTAATTTTTGTAGTTTATAGTTTTGTATACTGCTGATTTTTTTGTTTTTGTTTCTCCCCTACATGTCTGGCATGTCCTCTCGTCATTGATCCTGGGACCACTACGAGGGACTGACAGCTAGCATCAGGAAAAGACAAGACCAGCGCTGTGGACCAAAGGAAAGAGCCAGTCCATTTTGCCCAGTTAAGTGAACCATCTGTATTTGTCTTCGTTTGAGGGGTTCGTCGTTCCAGCTCCCCTACTTTTGACAGGCATTATTTTTTTCTTTTGTGTTAGATTAGATAGGCGGGAGGTTGGAAGGGATCGAGACTTAGCATACCTCTTTTTGCCAGACTAGCAGATCTAGATGGCGTTTAAAACGGATAGGAGATACGCTTTGCCTTGAATAGTTCTGTTGGGACCTGTTATTCGTATAGATTGTTAGCGTTCTATCTTCCTGGTACTTTTAGGAAGACGTCTCTCTTGTGCTTTTCTTACCTTTCTGTACATAGTTTCAGGCTAGACGGGTCTGTTGTCGTTCGTGATTTCTGTTAGTCTAGCGTCTTATTGTAATTTATCGTTCGTTCTGTTCCTCTTGCGTCTTGTTTGTAATGTATTACCTTTTTATATATTCGTTATATAGTATTTATCTTTCTTGGTTACACTTATTTTTTTTTTTTTGATTACATACTTCCATTGATTCACGTGTTTTGACACGTTGAGCGGGTTTGAACGAGAACATCAGATTAATTTATCTTAAGGACGCTTCTGTTAGTGTTAATTAAGCTTAACTATGCCGAAATTTCTAGTTGTGATAGACCAGAATTTTTGTTCTCCTATTTAGGTCTGTCATATGTACTGGCGTTGGATGGGATTGACACCTCATTCAGAGACCGAGGGATGGTATCACATATTGTTCACCCATTGTGAACACTTTTCACCTACCCTTTGCTTTCCTTTGATCCAACAGCTATTTTACTGACGTCGACCCGTATTTTGGCCACACCAGACGTTGTTGCCCAGGGTCGAGGACGAGAAGTCATGGCAGACCAGGAGTCCAGATCCACTAATGCCATCGATGCTACTATAGTTATCTTTTCTTGAGTATTATTCATTGTATGTATGCATTCCTGATGACATTCGCACAGGATCAGTGTTGTACTCTAAAATTTTAGAGTTAAGATTGTTAATGTCTACGTATTTAGAGGTAAGATTTAATCCTCAGAGAGATATATACTTTTGGACGGAGCCTTAAGATTTTCATGAAGTTTTGTCCATCAATGATACCCGTCCTGTAGGTTTTTTTCAACTTTAGTACTAGTCTTAGTTATTACCTAGTATTCTTAGTTAAATTAACCTTTCGAGCAATTTCTCGACTCATGCCTTCCCTTTACGATAATAATTTATATCGTTAAAATTGCAAATTTTAACTGGGGTGGGGGATGTGTCATGATTCGGATATTGTTAAAACTCACGCAGAGAGTGAGTTGTTGTTGTTTACCAGGGCCATGAGAAATTGGCTGGTGGCCTTGAACGGTCCTCGCCAAATTATAGTTGGTGAGTAAATAAATGTAAAGTTAAACTGCTAGAGTCACGCTTGTCGGCTTTAATGTTCGTGATTAATAAGTAATGGAGTAGGGGTGAAACAAGGTGGGGACAGTTGACATTGTTAAGTATGACTAGACAAGTTTTGCACGTTAACTGGCTGGTAGAATAGTGCAGACGTATTACTACAGTTAAAATGGTGGGAGGTTTCGACCTATGAGATAGCTGAACTAATTGGGCCAGCGGACTAGCACGCTGGGTAGTTAGATAGTATATAACATCGTGTAACGTTCAGATTTGGGGAATACAGACGAGAGAAGCATCGTTTCGTGAAGTATCTCCGGTTGGCCAGTACCTGAACTGTGTGGTCTGAAGACTAAGAAGTCCTTGCTAACGGACTGACTGAGCTCTAGAAAGAAAGGTCTGAGTGGGCTGACCTTTGAAAGCCCACGCTGCGCTATTTTGATGTTCGCGCCTCCCAGTAGGCGTGAGCAATGGTAATATATCTTAATTATTCAAGTATAATAGAGATCGGAGATAGAGAGAGAACTACAGCCTCATAGGAAGACTAAGGAAACCCCAGCTGGCACTCGACCACGAGTGTCCTGTATGATAGATCTATTGCCATAGTATGATTGGAATAATATAGCACATTGTTGATGAATTGAATAGTGATTGTGCATAAAATATAGTCTTTTGGCAACTGCTTAAATTACCTACAAGCCGAAGAGTGCTTCTGTAGGCTTTGAACGTACTGGGCTCTCCTAACATTTAAGCCCATATGATTTATGGAGAGTTTGCCTGGCGACTGGCCAGTGGCGACTCAACTGTCACTTTAAATTGATATCCAGTTTCGTATAATATACCTATTTATAATAATAATAAGTACACTTATATAGCGCTTTATGCCTAGACCTCAAAGCGCTTTACAAACGCGCGAAGCGCTCAATACACTACACTGCTTCTTTCTCTCTCCCTGTCTCGCTCACTCTCTCTCTCTATCTCAGAGCAAATTGTAACGCAGCCTGTTAGGCGCAGTTCACAACTCACAACAGTTCACAACTCACAGCAGTTCACAACTCACATCAGTTCACACAACACACAACTCACATCAGTTCACACAACACACAACTCAAATAATATTTGAATATTTATTAATAACAATATATATTTAATAATGAATAATAAATTCTGACCGGGGGGGGGGGGGGATGATATGGATACATTTTAATCTATTAATTTCAAGTTTATTTCTGCAGTTAAGTCATCTTACCTGTGTACCTATTGCATGCAAAATATATACCTTAACAAAAAAAATTTTCTAACCTCTTTCGTGGTGAAATAAAATCACTCATTTTTAACATTGTTTTTCCACAAAAATATACAACTTCAAAATATAACAGCAAAAATAAGTGATACATAAATGCGTAATTGTCATTAAAAGTACAAAACAAAACAGGATTGAAAACATTAAAGGCAAAATAAAATCAGTGATATTAAAGATAAACAAGATTTCATGCATGCAGTCACCTGAGAAAAAAAAAATCCAAATCTTTAAAAAAAAAAAAAAAAATTGACATCATTGCCTTAATCGATGCTGCAGTGATCAAGTCTTACACAACCCACCAACTTAAAACTACCGTAATTCTGCTGAAAATTGCTTCTTGCACTTAAAATTTCATGACCTTTCCTGTAATTTAGTTTACACAAACAAAAAGTCAATGAATTCCACTGGACAGTTTACTGAGTGACCACAAACTTCAGACAATCACTTCCCATAAATGGTGATCAGGTTGTATAACATCAGATCAGTGACAACAACATCTAAATATGCCAATGGTTATCAGGTCGGGATACATGACCGCATCACTCACAAAGTAACTTCATGGCCTGATTACCGAAAAATTTAACTAAAACTCCCCCCCCCCCCCCCCCCCCAGGTTAAAAACATGTAAGATCAAGTTAACAGAACAGGAATGCTCGCTCTAAATGCCTGCCAACGGTTGGCTAAAATTGCAATCTTGGTGGTCTGGCACTTTGTGAGTGATTAGTCTATACAAACTGATCACTGGAGCATTTAATTAAAATCGTTCACTGCACAGATTACATGAACTGCAACAATGCATCTTACACAGAATTGGGTCTGGTACCATAGGCCTACATCCTTTATAGACTAAGAGCGTCTATGTGTGTGAAACTGAAAATTTGTTGGATGAGGGTGCGTGTTTTAGTACGAAATTGGAAAGTGTATGCATGAATTATTGATGCAATGTACAGCGCATTGAGTAATAATTTTATTAGAAATGCGCTATAGAAATTCTATTTATTATTATTATTATTATTATTATACAATAATGATAAATCTCTGCTTTAGACAAGAATTATACTGTTTGCTCTAGATCCACTTTGTAACAACATGATCTCAAACTCTTATCCATGATGGCAAATGCATAACAAAGATTCTGTTCCCTTATCTCAGGTTTATGCTAATATTTATTCCTCCCGCCCAAGAACCCTTGAAGGTCCTGTAGTCTCGTATTGGAATACGGAAAATTTCTGGATTGCAAAAAAGCAGTTCTGATAATATGAAATCACAAACTCACCACTGAAAATTCTATACATATGTATATCATATATCAAACTGCTGATAAATGCCTTCTTTCTCCATGTTTTGAGTGATTCACTGAAGTATTTTCCCACCTGAAGACATTTGATGGGAAATTCAAGTCGTCCTTCCCCCCATAAACAAGGATTATCTTGTCATGCCACTAAATCATGGCTTCATTCAAACATATTGAAACATTTCACATTAAAAAATGGGGCATTCCAAGGTGAAACAAACACACATATAAGCTTCTATTCAGCTTTACAAAAACAATTAAACAGAGAAATTCAACTTCTAAAGAAGGACTACATCTACATCGTACACAGGAAGAAATTATGAAAGGCTAAAGCAAGTTTTAAAGCTCTGACGACAGTGTAAATAAAACTGAGAGAGGTTGCTGCTTTAGTCCTGCACTCCCACACACTCACAAGAAAAGAAAAAAAAGCACACACAGGAATAAAGCCTGGCACTTGAAATGGTAGCCAAGTTTGACGTGGTCCGCTCACAATACATTTTTTTCTTAATGTCTGTTATTATATATTAACACAGAACAGAAGTTATCAAAAGATGAAAATGAAAATGTACAACACATTACAGACAGACCTGATCTTTTTGACTTCAATGTCTGTTACTTCACACAAAACTGATTGTTCAATTAGGTCGTCCAGAATAAAGGTATTATCGTTAGGGTTTGACCTGAAGCTCTAAGATCCAAGTTACCTCAATTTTAAACCTGGCAGTCCAATAAGAAGAAAAGAAGGCAAAATCTGATGACTGAAATACACTTCCTATTTTAAGCTCTTAAAGAGTAAATCGTGAATTATAAGAACAAGTTTCAACCATTACTTCCCTTGGGAATTTTTTTTTTTTTTTTTTGGGCAAATTACATGTTACAAATTACAAATTACCCGATCTGTCTGCAAATTCACTTGAACAATAAACACGTGAATAACCATAACGAGTACACTGTATTAGACAGCCTAAGAAACATGATGTTAATGATTGTGCTAGTGTATCCTTGTTATGTTCAACACCCGACTCTCAAATAGACTACTCATGGTGATCTTCCTGCTCTTTTTCCTGGGACAAATGCTAAAAAATAGTACAGAAAAATACAAATATTACCCTACTTGCAGGACAATAAGAAACCTGATGTATGTACTTCAGTATACCCACCACTGTTAACATCTTCTTGAGGGCTGGCCAATGTCTCTAATTAAAAACTCATCAAAATTACTACAATCTTTTTTTCCTGCACAAATGCCCCAAAAAATATAGAAAAATACAGAGCTTAAAGAAAAATAGGGTAAAAATGATCTATTTACTTATGCATACACATCATTCCTGACATCCACTTGGGCTGGAGTGTTAGTGTTAGGTGGAGTAACAATAAACCTTCATGTAATGACAAGTTTCAATTTGAATACTGCATCAAGGTTGGATATATGGAATTTTCAGAAGTTTAGCTATGAAGAAAAGAAAGAAAAAGTATCTGCGATAACCATCTGAAAGGAGATACAAATTTACTATTGATTGCAGTACCTCCATAGTTACATGAATATCATTGGTTAAGTTATTAATTAGAGTTTTTGGTTTGAATATATACCTCTATTGTCTTTTGTTTTGTTATTAATATTTATGTAAACTATGGCCTGACCGGCCTGACATATATACGCTCTAGTTATTTAGTACTTTTCTTGTGTGGTTGTGTCCGAGTGTGAGTTAGCTGCCTCCCGTGCAGTCGTAACATCCCCAAGACCCTAACTCTGCTCGTGACAAACATTTCAAAGGGAATTTCAGCAGAGATTTTTCATATATCAATATTCTCCACTTTCCTTACCAGTCCAGTTTTCTGCCTTCACCTCAGACGCTCGTGTGCGCATACACAAATGAATGATAATTTTTAAAAAAACAGCAAACAATATTGGATTCGAATGATCGTTTATTTCAGCATCTATTTAACCTCCCGCCCCCCCCCCCCTAAATTTCTAAGGCTAAAGTAATGCATCGAAGTGAAGCCATTTCGTTTTGAGAAAATAAAGAATTCTTCGAAAAAGAAATATGTTTATAGTCGTTTTTTTCATCTGTCGACCTTAGTTGTTGTTTATTCTATCTCTATTTTCTAAAAAAACTGGAGATTTTTAGTGTGTAGAAGAGGCATAGCAAATTCACACGTTGACACTTGTTTAAAATGCACTGTGTAAATGATCAACCTGCTTCGCATTTTCAATTGATTCTGACTCCTTATAGTAACACTAAAGCCGCAAACGTTTAACGTCGAAATTCTCAGTTGCGCAAAAAATGGAGTTGGAACAAACAAAAATTAAGATCGCGAACTTACAGTGAAGATAATTTGCCAGTAGGGATGTATCAATGTCACATAACCATAATTATTATACACCAAACTAAAACTGTTGTCTGTAAGAGGGAAATGTTAAACTGGAAGATTGTTCGTCGTTTGCCTAATACTTATCTGACCTTCAGGAATCTGCTGACTTAAGGATGAGTAGAGAATGTGGTGAAGTTAAACAGGATGGAATCGCCGTCGATTGGGATAAAGGTAGACACCCCTGCGGGAGAAACAGATAATATAGTTAATGAACTGTCCATCCATCCATTCATCCGTCCAGCCTCTAAATGGCTTTACATGGGTTAATGTTACAGAGGCTAATATCATGCCAGACCAAAGGGGGCGGGGGGGGGGGGTCGGACGTGAAGGTGGGGTGGGGTGAGGGGCTGGTGGGCCACTTAGCATGGGCCAACGATTTTGAGGGGGCCTGCTGCCCCTGGTGGGGGCAGTGATATTGTAAAGAGCGTCAATTTGAAAGGAGGCTGGGGGTGGGGGTTGGGGGGCGTTAGCATAGAATATTAATATTTTACAAGATTTAAAAAAACAAACTTAACAGATTAATCGTGGACAAACAAATGCAGATACGTTATTTGAAACCAACATTATTATGGTCCAGATTTTGCATAATGTAACTCTTGATCGAACTAAAACACAACTATGAACTACCTAATGAGTAAATTGAAAATAAGACATACATTTCCAATCTGGTCTCAGCCTATCTGTTACCAGCTCTACGCGAGCCTAACTAAAGTACTTGACGTGAGCGTTTTAAACCACAGGAGAACTGTACTGACATTCTGCACCCTAATTTAAGCGCATAAAGCATTTCTAATGGCAATGGATATGCGCTATATAAATGCCATTCATTATTATTATTATTATAAAGTACTCACCACACTGCAAACTCCCGTTTGGACCAATAATGCTCCAGAAAGTTTGGTCAGGCGTTGAACCTCTCAGGCCATTGATGGAGTTGATGAAATATCCCAGGTTCGCAAAATACGTCGCTTCAAACCTGAAAATGAGCGTAAGTGTAAATTAAACAACAACAACAATAACATAATTATATTCACATACCGTAACAGGGAAATCTATAGCTTGAGAAAAAAAAAAATAAGTAAAAAGAAATGGACAGAAAACTTGTGGAGTCGCAGTAAGGCTATAGGTCAAATCAAAATGTGACAAAAATAACACGCCCTGGGGACAACTTTACTAGGCCATATGAAAATGAAAATCCACAGGGATAGCTGTCCTTGTTGGAGCATTATTCCTCTGAGTAAGCAGAAAGAGAAATGACTGCGGCTAAGTGCCGCTTTCGGGGGAATATTCAGCAACAACAGCAACAACAACAACAACAACATTTGTGGTAGCCAAATCATTTCAGAGTATCGATATCCTTCTCCATATTCCTGTCCTTCACGCCACAAACTTGGGCACGATACCAGGCCATGAAATCAGGCTGAACATTCCACACTTGTTCATAGTGAACACGCATTGTTCACGTGTTAAAAAGAAACAGATTTTCATTGTCTTAAATTCCCGGAAAATGGGAAGCTACATGACATGATAAGCTTCCACCCAAGCAATTGCTCTCACTCCCAAAACGCCTAAAGCTGTGTTCTCATGTGTACGGAAACGACTACGGAAACGAAAATGATATGCGGAAACGACGTGCGGAAATAAAATTTTGTGTTCCCATGTGTACGGAAACGGAAACGGCCAAAATAAAGGAAATTCTCACTTTTGTTTCTCTAGTCATGAGATTCGTTCTTTGCAGTCTGCTATTTTTTCTCTCTCTTACACCACGGCATCTCTTTCGTCCAGAGCCGAATGCAGTTTCTTGCTTTGGGAAGAGGAGTCCGTTTTAATATCACTCCTCCACCACAGAGGTATCAAAAGAAAACAAAAACGTCCACGAGAGCGCCGGTGCTGGGTGAACGAGTATTTCTCCATTCTTTCTTCCAGCTCTCCGCTCAAATTAACACGTTGCAGCATAAATTGTGTGAGAAATTGAGAAAGAGTTCTGAAATGAACTTTAAATGATTGCTCCCACCGTTTGTTCCATCAGATAGTCCGATCCCAAAGAAGCAGACAAACAGAAAGCTTTATAGGCGATTTTTTTTGCCATCCAGCATTCGAAATAGTAATGTTTCCTAATTCGGTACATATATTATTATTCTGTTGTGAGTTTTCGAAATCGATGGTTCTGACAGTGTGTGGGAGTAATGTTCCTCACATGAGCATTGTACACGTGTGCGGTATGCGTCAGGGACCTGTGTGCCTTTGATGTTATATTCAATGTAGTTCTACTACTGGTGGTGTGACAACAAATCTCCTAACAATAGGGTGATGAAGTTATATCTTATCTTATCCTATATTGTTTGTCACAAGAATTACAATGGTTAACAATGCAACAGATGTTCACTGTTTCATTACAGACATCCTTTTTTTTTTCCATTTTTTAAACGAACCTGTCTTTGCCTGGTAATGGTGTAATTGCAAATAATTCTGATTTCCAAATTTGTATTGGAAAATCTCAGCAATTAAGCTTATATTAGCCTCGAGGTTTTTCTTTTCTTTTTTATTTAATGCACAATTCTCAAAGACTCCACACTAAAAACAATCATGTTATGACACAGATATGTATATGTCTATTATGTGTATTCACGTATTTCCATATTCTCAACTCAGGAATGCTCGAATAGAGATCCAAAGAGTAGACTTGCTCTACGAGCCGTAAAGGGGAAAGGGGATGGGAGAGTGTCAGCGAATGAAAATTGTATAGGAGCGGGGGAGATGTCGGGAAAGCATGGGGATTGCGCAGTTTTTAATTATGAAACTGATTTTGTTTGAAAAGGATAAAGAGGAAAAAAGCAAATTAAGTGGTTGGATTTTGTAAATCTCAAATTGAATAATAGATCTGGTTTCTTAAATACAACAGTCAAATAGTACATATCCAAATCTAGTCCATACAAAATGCTATCAAGTTTTAGAACATCAAGGCTTTGTCATGCTTTGTCATGGAAAGTCACCTCTAATGGCAGCTCGTACGAATGGGGTGGGGTGGGGGGGGGGGGCGGGGGGGGGGGGGGTTGAAGTCAAGATTGTAAAAGGTGTACAGGGTTACGGAGTGAATGTCGGGGGAGTGAGACATGGATAAAATCAATCCTACATAGACCTACATTTAGCCAAATATAAATACATACAGGGTTGGTGTTAAAACAGCCGTCTGTGAGGTGACCCACTGATGATGATGATTACTACATACATTAAGATATCAGTTTAGCTGGTAATCATTGTGCTCACGTAGCAACAGTTTCTTTACAGCTTTACCAAACAAAAAACACTTTAGTAAAAACGTGAAGTCAAAGGATAAAGCACAAATTCAACAGTCATATCATTTCTCCCCATCGCCTTTGCTGTACTTTCCCAAATATATTAATTGTGTAAATGGGAGTCCTTCTGGTCTGGCCTCCCTCAGGTCAAAAAGTGTATTGTTTTGTCTAACAAGCTCAATGAGCTTCTCCATATCACTGTTATGTGCCACGGTCTTGGCATCTTTGTAATACACTGTTTGACCCACAGAGCCAGGTTTCAGTTCATACAAAAAAAAAAGCGGGGAAAAAAAGGCGGGAATGACGTAAGTTCCGGCTTGCGGCAGTGCCGCAACGGCTAAAAATCGCTACCCACTGCGAAAAAAAATTTTTAGTCGTTTCCGCACGTCGTAGTCGTTTCCGTTTCCGCACACATGAGAACACCCTCTCTGTTTTACTACTTGATGAATTTTTTTAGTCGTTTCCGCACGTCGTAGTCGTTTCCGTTTCCGCACACATGAGAACACCCCTTAAGTTTTACTGAAGATGTAAACAACTGGTATATTTCCTAGAACACGGAGCCCGTTTCTGACATATAATACGGTTTGATAATGAACAATGATACTAACAACTGGATATCAGATCTTTGCCCTGGTCTCGTTTTTTTTTCTCTTCCATAAAACTCACCGACCAGAGAAACCACTCTCCACGAAAAGGTCAGAAAAGTTATTTCCCCTTGAACCACTTTTGATAGTGACGGGATTGGATTTTAGACCTATCAAAACACACACACACCCACACATATTTGACGGTTTGTGGTGGTGTTCATTTTGAAGGTACTGTCTTTAATGTAGCGGTTTCATTTCTACTTTAATACGACGCTACGGTCCTTATCCTATAGATTGGGCTGGACCGCTAACTATCAATTGACCTGGCACTTACTTAAAACCATTGTCCTGCTCAACGGCCTCTTCCAAGAAAAACAGTAACTCTCGTTGTGGTTTATACTTGATGGTAGTTGTGATCTCAAAATTTGGCTCAACCAGGACGTTTCTGGCCGTGATGGTCACACTAATACGGGGACCACAGACGCCACAAGGTGGAGTGTAGCGTCTCAGGTCACCGCACTGGTCTGGTCTGAGGATCAAAACAATCAAACGATTTTGAACACTTTCATAGGACAAATTAGTCTGGATTACAAGACAACGAAACGATTTAGAACACTTTCATAGGACATTTGTCTCATTGCCTGAGGAATACAAGACAACGAAACGATTTAGAACACTTTCACAGGACATTTGTCTCATTGTCTGAGAAATACAAGACAACGAAACGATTTAGAACACTTTCATAGGACATTTGTCTCATTGTCTGAGGAATACAAGACAACGAAACGATTTAGAACACTTTCACAGGACATTTGTCTCATTGTCTGAGAAATACAAGACAACGAAACGATTTAGAACACTTTCACAGCACATTTGTCTCATTGTCTGAGAAATACAAGACAACGAAACGATTTAGAACACTTTCATAGGACATTTGTCTCACTATCTGAGGAATACAAGACAACCAAGAGATTTAGAACACTTTCATAGGACATTTGTCTGGATTACACGACAACCAAGCACAGACTAATAAAATACCCAGACTGGATGATCCCATTCTGTGACGTCACAAAACAGCGAAAGGTCATTAACCATCCCCGACATTAGGTTTAAGGTAACGACCGACGCTTCAGCATAGCTACAATTTTGAATGACACCATTTTGACGGGCCTACTGAACGCGGAAATTTGGATCCGCACCAAGAAATTAATACAAGTACAACCAATCTTGACAAATAAAAAGAAATTTCTACTGCAGATAGAACTAGAATCGGAATTTCCCGAGCTGAGGCCATGTTGGTTATACGACCGCCGCTTGGGAAATTCCGTAAAAAACGATAAGCCCGAAGCTCGTGTTTCCAGTCTGGTTAATTTATTGGTCTGTGCAACCAAGAGAGTTAGAACACTTTCATAGGACATTTGTCTCATTGTCTGAGGAATACAAGACAATCAAACGACTTTGAACACTTTCATAGGACGCTTGTCTGGAATACAAGGCAACCAAGAGATTTAGAACACTTTCATGGGACATTTGTCTCATTGTCTGAGGAATACAAGACAATCAAACGACTTTGAACACTTTCATAGGACGCTTGTCTGGAATACAAGGCAACCAAGAGATTTAGAACACTTTCATGGGACATTTGTCTCATTGTCTGAGGAATACAAGACAATCAAACGACTTTGAACACTTTCATAGGACGCTTGTCTGGAATACAAGGCAACCAAGAGATTTAGAACACTTTCATGGGACATTTGTCTCATTGTCTGAGGAATACAAGACAATCAAACGACTTTGAACACTTTCATAGGACGCTTGTCTGGAATACAAGGCAACCAAGAGATTTAGAACACTTTCATGGGACATTTGTCTCATTGTCTGAGGAATACAAGACAATCAAACGACTTTGAACACTTTCATAGGACGCTTGTCTGGAATACAAGGCAACCAAGAGATTTAGAACACTTTCATGGGACATTTGTCTCATTGTCTGAGGAATACAAGACAATCAAACGACTTTGAACACTTTCATAGGACGCTTGTCTGGAATACAAGGCAACCAAGAGATTTAGAACACTTTCATGGGACATTTGTCTCATTGTCTGAGGAATACAAGACAATCAAACGACTTTGAACACTTTCATAGGACGCTTGTCTGGAATACAAGGCAACCAAGAGATTTAGAACACTTTCATGGGACATTTGTCTCATTGTCTGAGGAATACAAGACAATCAAACGACTTTGAACACTTTCATAGGACGCTTGTCTGGAATACAAGGCAACCAAGAGATTTAGAACACTTTCATGGGACATTTGTCTCATTGTCTGAGGAATACAAGACAATCAAACGACTTTGAACACTTTCATAGGACGCTTGTCTGGAATACAAGGCAACCAA
Source organism: Onchidella celtica (assembly GCA_963931925.1). Lineage (NCBI taxonomy): Eukaryota > Metazoa > Mollusca > Gastropoda > Systellommatophora > Onchidiidae > Onchidella > Onchidella celtica. The sequence goes on along the minus strand of OZ007567.1, from coordinate 112,920,915 downwards.
GAGATTTAGAACACTTTCATGGGACATTTGTCTCATTGTCTGAGGAATACAAGACAATCAAACGACTTTGAACACTTTCATAGGACGCTTGTCTGGAATACAAGGCAACCAAGAGATTTAGAACACTTTCATGGGACATTTGTCTCATTGTCTGAGGAATACAAGACAATCAAACGACTTTGAACACTTTCATAGGACGCTTGTCTGGAATACAAGGCAACCAAGAGATTTAGAACACTTTCATGGGACATTTGTCTCATTGTCTGAGGAATACAAGACAATCAAACGACTTTGAACACTTTCATAGGACGCTTGTCTGGAATACAAGGCAACCAAGAGATTTAGAACACTTTCATGGGACATTTGTCTCATTGTCTGAGGAATACAAGACAATCAAACGACTTTGAACACTTTCATAGGACGCTTGTCTGGAATACAAGGCAACCAAGAGATTTAGAACACTTTCATGGGACATTTGTCTCATTGTCTGAGGAATACAAGACAATCAAACGACTTTGAACACTTTCATAGGACGCTTGTCTGGAATACAAGGCAACCAAGAGATTTAGAACACTTTCATGGGACATTTGTCTCATTGTCTGAGGAATACAAGACAATCAAACGACTTTGAACACTTTCATAGGACGCTTGTCTGGAATACAAGGCAACCAAGAGATTTAGAACACTTTCATGGGACATTTGTCTCATTGTCTGAGGAATACAAGACAATCAAACGACTTTGAACACTTTCATAGGACGCTTGTCTGGAATACAAGGCAACCAAGAGATTTAGAACACTTTCATGGGACATTTGTCTCATTGTCTGAGGAATACAAGACAATCAAACGACTTTGAACACTTTCATAGGACGCTTGTCTGGAATACAAGGCAACCAAGAGATTTAGAACACTTTCATGGGACATTTGTCTCATTGTCTGAGGAATACAAGACAATCAAACGACTTTGAACACTTTCATAGGACGCTTGTCTGGAATACAAGGCAACCAAGAGATTTAGAACACTTTCATGGGACATTTGTCTCATTGTCTGAGGAATACAAGACAATCAAACGACTTTGAACACTTTCATAGGACGCTTGTCTGGAATACAAGGCAACCAAGAGATTTAGAACACTTTCATGGGACATTTGTCTCATTGTCTGAGGAATACAAGACAATCAAACGACTTTGAACACTTTCATAGGACGCTTGTCTGGAATACAAGGCAACCAAGAGATTTAGAACACTTTCATGGGACATTTGTCTCATTGTCTGAGGAATACAAGACAATCAAACGACTTTGAACACTTTCATAGGACGCTTGTCTGGAATACAAGGCAACCAAGAGATTTAGAACACTTTCATGGGACATTTGTCTCATTGTCTGAGGAATACAAGACAATCAAACGACTTTGAACACTTTCATAGGACGCTTGTCTGGAATACAAGGCAACCAAGAGATTTAGAACACTTTCATGGGACATTTGTCTCATTGTCTGAGGAATACAAGACAATCAAACGACTTTGAACACTTTCATAGGACGCTTGTCTGGAATACAAGGCAACCAAGAGATTTAGAACACTTTCATGGGACATTTGTCTCATTGTCTGAGGAATACAAGACAATCAAACGACTTTGAACACTTTCATAGGACGCTTGTCTGGAATACAAGGCAACCAAGAGATTTAGAACACTTTCATGGGACATTTGTCTCATTGTCTGAGGAATACAAGACAATCAAACGACTTTGAACACTTTCATAGGACGCTTGTCTGGAATACAAGGCAACCAAGAGATTTAGAACACTTTCATGGGACATTTGTCTCATTGTCTGAGGAATACAAGACAATCAAACGACTTTGAACACTTTCATAGGACGCTTGTCTGGAATACAAGGCAACCAAGAGATTTAGAACACTTTCATGGGACATTTGTCTCATTGTCTGAGGAATACAAGACAATCAAACGACTTTGAACACTTTCATAGGACGCTTGTCTGGAATACAAGGCAACCAAGAGATTTAGAACACTTTCATGGGACATTTGTCTCATTGTCTGAGGAATACAAGACAATCAAACGACTTTGAACACTTTCATAGGACGCTTGTCTGGAATACAAGGCAACCAAGAGATTTAGAACACTTTCATGGGACATTTGTCTCATTGTCTGAGGAATACAAGACAATCAAACGACTTTGAACACTTTCATAGGACGCTTGTCTGGAATACAAGGCAACCAAGAGATTTAGAACACTTTCATAGGACGCTTGTCTGGAATACAAGGCAACCAAGAGATTTAGAACACTTTCATAGGACGCTTGTCTGGAATACAAGGCAACCAAGAGATTTAGAACACTTTCATAGGACGCTTGTCTGGAATACAAGGCAACCAAGAGATTTAGAACACTTTCATAGGACGCTTGTCTGGAATACAAGGCAACCAAGAGATTTAGAACACTTTCATAGGACGCTTGTCTGGAATACAAGGCAACCAAGAGATTTAGAACACTTTCATAGGACGCTTGTCTGGAATACAAGGCAACCAAGAGATTTAGAACACTTTCATAGGACGCTTGTCTGGAATACAAGGCAACCAAGAGATTTAGAACACTTTCATAGGACGCTTGTCTGGAATACAAGGCAACCAAGAGATTTAGAACACTTTCATAGGACGCTTGTCTGGAATACAAGGCAACCAAGAGATTTAGAACACTTTCATAGGACGCTTGTCTGGAATACAAGGCAACCAAGAGATTTAGAACACTTTCATAGGACGCTTGTCTGGAATACAAGGCAACCAAGAGATTTAGAACACTTTCATAGGACGCTTGTCTGGAATACAAGGCAACCAAGAGATTTAGAACACTTTCATAGGACGCTTGTCTGGAATACAAGGCAACCAAGAGATTTAGAACACTTTCATAGGACGCTTGTCTGGAATACAAGGCAACCAAGAGATTTAGAACACTTTCATAGGACGCTTGTCTGGAATACAAGGCAACCAAGAGATTTAGAACACTTTCATAGGACGCTTGTCTGGAATACAAGGGAACCAAGAGATTTAGAACACTTTCATAGGACGCTTGTCTGGAATACAAGGCAACCAAGAGATTTAGAACACTTTCATAGGACGCTTGTCTGGAATACAAGGCAACCAAGAGATTTAGAACACTTTCATAGGACGCTTGTCTGGAATACAAGGCAACCAAGAGATTTAGAACACTTTCATAGGACGCTTGTCTGGAATACAAGGCAACCAAGAGATTTAGAACACTTTCATAGGACGCTTGTCTGGAATACAAGGCAACCAAGAGATTTAGAACACTTTCATAGGACGCTTGTCTGGAATACAAGGCAACCAAGAGATTTAGAACACTTTCATAGGACGCTTGTCTGGAATACAAGGCAACCAAGAGATTTAGAACACTTTCATAGGACGCTTGTCTGGAATACAAGGCAACCAAGAGATTTAGAACACTTTCATAGGACGCTTGTCTGGAATACAAGGCAACCAAGAGATTTAGAACACTTTCATAGGACATTTTTCTTCATGGTTACTTGTTTTTCTTCTTTCTTTCACCCCGACACACTAACTGGGCATACACTTCTAAACGCCCCACCTTCCTCTGCTCTCCCCCCCCCCCCCCCCACACGAGCCAAGCTTCTGTTTACCTTTAGTTAGTTCTGCATTTTGTCATGGCCTATGCATGGAACATATCCAAATCATTAAAATTTTACAAACTGGGCCCTATGAAAGTGAAGATAAAACCATGTCATGGAATATAGACTAATGTAGACAAAACATGTTATGGTTTATGCGTAGTGTCACGAGTGGAGTGAGTGCAATTAAGGGGATTGCTACAGAGCGGGTGTAGAGTAAGAAAGGCTCACAGTAGACAGCAAGTTAAGCGTGCTGTTGTGAGTAGTAGTGGGGGCGGGGTCTGAAGGAGGCAAAAGCGCGGTAATACTATCACTGCAAGTTAGAAGGTCCTAGGGATCGGACCTGTGAATAAAAGCCCATCGGGCGGACATAAAGGGGAAGCAGCCGAGAAGACTAGTGAGAGTCTTTCCAGTTATGACTGGTATGTAGAACGTTGATTGATTATTATGATTGATGTATTATATTATATTCGTCTATTACCATGATGTGAATAAGTATATGTGAGGAATGTGGAAGTCCTTGATATTGGATATAGCAATGTGCGCCATGAGCGATAGATGAAAGTGAGTTCATGGATTTGTAGCGCGAGTGAGTAGTGTGTACTCCGATGGAAGTGTGTTACCGTAAGATGTGTGGTGAGTGAAAGGTGAACTAGTGTGTGTACGTTTCATGGGTTGTAAGGAGAGGTGGAGTGAATAGAAATGGTAGGGTATTATACCAATGTAATGTTATTCTTGTAGGTGTCGGGGACGGGCCGCAGAGCCACCTCGATGAGCACAGGGGATAGGCCAGCATAGGGCCGGAGGCCACACATAGGCCAGAAGTGAGGCTGTCAGTGCAGGACAGTAGAGGCACATAAAGTCGTGGCAGTCAGGCCACGGACAGGGACGTAGATATGAGAGTGAATGAGATCCTATAGTGTTGCCATGTTGATAGGCTAGTGAACTGATATTATGTTGTTGCCATGTTGATGGCTATGGAAATAATAATGTGTTATTGCCCTGCTGAGGTGCTAGGGGAGTGCTAAGGTGTATGATAATAGGAAGGTGATATTGAGAGACTGCGGTGCCAGTAAATTACTAATGTGTTGTTAAGACCCTGAGGGGAGAGGCTGAGGCCGAAGTGCCTTTAGGAGTAACTACCGGATTGTGGATCCGAGGGAGAGTGTGTGTGAGAATAAGGCCGTTGTACGGCAGTGCATTTCAATAATATAATGTATGTAATTGCGCTCTTATATGTATAATTATGTTTAATAAATGTGTGAGTCTGATGGGTTGTTCTGTTAAGTGTTAAACTTGTTTGTTCGTGATTGTTGTCCTGTCATACTTATTACATCTCCCAGTCTGGGATTTGTGACACGTAGCGTTGTGGCACTGAGAAGATTGGAGATAAAGTTTTCTGATATGTTCAATTGTAACTTTGTGTCAGTCTGCGTCACGACATCTTGCATTAGAAACACAGACTAGTTTGGACAAGTCAATTGGTGCAGGTGAGGAAGATTATTTAGAGACGTGATTACCCAAGACTTGGTGCATAACGACGTCTCTTCGGCCGGTACGTGCTGCTGACATGGTTGGCAAACAGCACTAGTGTGACCATTAGGGTAGCGAAGAGCACCAGTGGACAGCGTGGACTGGTCATCTTGGTACAGATTATAGTGCTATGGTGAGAGTGAAGCTGGGGATGTGATGAGATGTTATTGGAGAGTTGGGTGGGGGGGGGGGGTGAGTACAATTTCTGTTATAAAATAGGAGAGGACATTAATGAGATGGGACAAATGATAGAATGGCGGAGAGAGGGAGAGCGGAAGGGAGACAAGTAAAGGGGAGAGAGAGAAAGATGCACAGAGAGAGAGAGAGAGAGAGAGAGAGAGAGAGAGAGAGAGAGCGAAGAGCAAGACAGACAGACAGACACAGACAGTATGACAGACAAACAGACAGACAGAAAGACAGATAGACAGACCATCAGACAAAGACAGACGGAGAGAAAAATAGCTGAAATAGTAACATAATAGAGATGAAAAAGAAAATAAGATAAATTTTTAATAATGAAAATCCTCCCCCCCCCCTCCCAACCCCCCCCCCCTCCCCCCCCCCACCGCACCCGGACAAAAAGGAAAACGATGACACATCAAAGAAAAGAAAAGAAAAATTTAAACAGTTTTATCCAAACTAAAGTAAAACTGAATTATCCACACGTGCCTGGCGAGGATCCAGCAGAGCTGCTCATTCCTTGTAACCAATAATTACACTGATGAGAAAAGCTGATAGAGAGTCCAGCTAGGGTTTTGAATAGTCATCTAAATTGAGAACTGAGCCTTACTTTCACGTTGTGCAGTGCTTACTTTTACATGGACAATGAAGAGTGCACGAAAAAAAACGAGCTAAGTCACAATGTCTGGGCTAATTGGCCCTAAGCCTAAGACAATATTCCACTGTACAACCTACTTCAGTGTCTTTGACAGAAATGGTCTCAGTCCACTAAAATTGTCTTCTAAAACTAACATAGTCTATGAAAGAAAGAGCTCAGAGAAAGTTAAAATCTCAATTTTGTCTGGACATGAAATCTGTGGCTGAACCCGTTTTTCCCGTGGACTCTTAAAAAAATATAGAACTTTACGTCACACATCAGTGAGGGAAATAACTTTTACATGTACAAAATGAAATCTCCTACCGTTATAGGGCAAGTTGGTATGATCCGTCACCAAAATTGAGATGGAGAGCGTCATTCAATGCTCCACTGTCATTTTGAGTAAAAGTGATTGAATAATTTGAGAAGCGCAAGTCCTGTACGGTCAGGTGAAAGCAACCCATCGTCAAAATTCCAAAAATAAAACATTTCTCCCAGCAAAGAAGTCAATTCTTGACTTGGACCTGACCATGAAATAGTACTGACTATGGTTGCCAGAAAAAGTAGCTTAAGTACCCATGACTATGTCTTGCAGAATGCATGTATGAGATATTTAAAGTTGATTTCCGACCAGCAATGTGTGGAGAGAGGAGAATTACATTATATCTTTTTATTCTACTCACCCGAACTTGTTTGTGTGTGTGTGTGTGTGTGTGTGTGTTTTGGGGTGGGAGTGGGGGTGAGTTGTCTATACAAATAGTAAAAAAAAAAATTTTAAATACTAAAGTCTGAAGAATGTCCGAATTTGACGTGTCTATGTAATTTCTCGTCACAACTTAAGGCAGTATACAAATTTTCATCACATTTAAAATTTTGGTCACGAGGTCAAGAAGTTCCGAATTCTTCAATGTTCACTTTGTAACTCCATTCGACTACGATCGATGCCTGATGCTTGTGGATAACAGGACTAATTTTGATACATTTGAAATGATATCACAATAATAGATGTTCGGGGTAAACAAGAAAAAAGTAACTTCCTGGGAATTTTCTGGGTTTTTTTGTTTTTTTTTGTTCAAGCAAATGAAACCTCAGGATGAACAACTAGTCTCTTTAGTTTGAGAAATGACGATATGTGCACAGTGCCACAAATCAACTCTCAGTAGTCCGCTTACCTGTATCCCCAGGTATACTTTATTATCCTCAACGTTGCTGAGCAAAGTGATTGAATATCAACTTTAACACGCATTTATAAACAACTTTTTATGACCATTTTCGTCGTTAAGAAATCGACTTTCAAGATTACGTCCGTTAACTTAGTTTTTTTTTAAAATCTTTTAAAAACACTTCCCATGGAAGGGAGTGTAAAAATGTCAGTACAGATCAGACGTGCGTGTTTGACGTGTTTGATTTTTTTTTTATATGTCAAATATTACTCGAAGGAGGTCAAAGTTATAAAAGTCATGAATGAAAAGAAGCCAACACTTTAAAAACATTTTTTGGCAACATGTTCAAACATAAAATTTACAAAATATTCATAGCAGCTCCAGTCTAAAATGTCAAAAACAAGTCACCAAAAACACAAAGAAAAAAAACAATGGTTAAAGCAAACAGACAGACTGAAAGAACTTCGGAAACACTTGAAATAATCCAATTTTATTATATCTTCTATACACTGGATACTTTGACAGAGTGGTCAGTTGGTAGGCATAGGCAGAACACACAAACGTATAATGAAAAATAATAGCAACAGAAAAAACAAATCAGTAACGAATAATGGTGCATAACGATAATTGTTAATTCAGCAAAACGTCCGTGCACCCAACAAAACTGAAGAGCATGCCGTGTAGTTGTGAAAACAAGGACGAGATCACAGCCTTTGATTTGTTTCATATGACGTCACAGATCTTGTGCTTCTACAAAATTTTGAATTTTATTTCGTCTTTCGTCTGAAGTTCCAAGCCCATTACGTTTTCTTCTCATAAGGCTTTCAGTTCTTCTTTTTGGATTACAGATAATTTCTGCGAGCTCAGCAGCCGTGCACTAGGGACTTTGAGTTTGACTTTAACCACCCTTCGGCAGTATAACAGCCACTTTGCACCATCCATGGCTCTCAAGGCACAATATTATCAAAGCTCGACACCCGGGGCTTCATCAGTTCAAATCTCACAAATAAAATTTAAAAGTTCCCTATAAAAACTGTTTTCTCTCACTCCTTCCATAATTGACTCCTCAAATCTCCATGATAAATTTGATGAATCAACATAGGTCCGGTGAGGGGGGGGGGGGGGTCCTGCTGAGTCAGGGGATGAAAGTCTGATTTGAAATTGTACTGATGTAAAAAAAATATATATATATTTGAACGTGTTGAAGAAGCCAATCCGATACACAAGGTGGCGAGTCGAATAAATTCGTCATATTCCGTCCGGCGTCTTGCGAGCGTACCATCGATGTCAACAGCGCGACAATTCGCACCACATCCCTTCATAACTGAATGAAAAGGAGCTGTATTCACCGTATTTATACGCGCACAATTTGTGGACAGATAGTGAAAGAAGAATTGGTTCGTCTCGGTATTCTGTGTCTCGGAGCCAATTATTCCTGGCGTTATCTGTACTGTTCACGTATTAACATCACAAAAGTCTTACAAATACAAATAATTATGATGATAAAAAAAGCATCGCCAAAATTATTTGCGAGCCAGGCATTAAATTAAAGGCTATTCTTGGGGGGCGTCGAGGGGGGGGGGGGAGGGCCTTGTGTTTTACACAGAAGGCTTTTATAGCTGAACAGTGAACACAACTCAGTATTTTCTCTATTTGGCTTTGTAATCAAACTACGCCCTCCCCACCCCCACCCCAACAACATCCTACATTAAATGTCAAGAGCCGGGCCCAGTCGGTGATCTGCGGTTTGACCGCACCCAGCTAAAATCATTGACATTTGAATGCAGGTGTGATTAAGTGACCACGAAGACAGGAATTACTATACAGTAAGGAGTCCAAACTAATTTTTACATTTCATCATAACTCACCAGTTATTGTCTAATCTGATGGAGCTTCCTCTTCTAAGAATTTTGATAACAAATTTATAATTCTGACTTAAAGGCTGTGAAATTTATGGCATTTTCAAAAGTGAAAAAACACCTCGACACTAGGAGCCTCGACATGTCGACATGAAGATTATATAACTATAACACTGTTACGTTATTTTAACAAACAAAAAACAAAACGCGAAGGTGTATGGAGATGGGCTAGGGACGAGGGCTGTCAATCCTCTTCCACACAAACCCTCCCCACCCACCCACCCGAACAGCCACAGGAGTGACAGACAAAATCTGAATCCTTTTCTCCATGAGCTGAAAGCAAGTATATTGACTTGACTGTATGTAAAGCTCGGAGGTGAAAAGGAAGAACGGTAAGAAGCGATTACTATGTCAACTCTGTGTTGGCAAAGCAAATTATGGCTGCACTCCAGATAAACAATCCTGTCGCGTTACGGACAAAGACTGCATACGTCAGTCCAGGGCAAACTCACTTTTCAACATGGTTCGCAGAATCAGATATGCTCTCTATACAGCCAGCAGCCCTACGTCAATCCGACGCAGAATTGTATTGGATTTCGGAAGGGTTGGTAGGACTACCGTAGGGTTGGTAGGTAGGGTTACAGTATGGGCGGATTCTCTACATGAAGTCGGCACTTTGTCGTAATCAGTGGACGACGTCATTCCTGTGTGCGAACTTGATAGGCTACCGATCCTATGCGTGGATTTCCTTAGGGTAGCCACACAAATGCCGCCGAATTCGGTCACCGAGCCACTAGGCGCTTTAGGTGAGAAGAATTGCACTATATAATTTCAAAAACTGCACACAGAGCCCACCTAGATTCGGTCCGTTTATGTAGTGCAATTCTTCTCACCTAAAGCGCCTAGTGACTCGGTGACCGAATTCCGTGGCCTTTGTGTGGCTACCCTTAGCCGCTGCTGGCTGGGTATATTTCTATCTGGGCTGTAATATCTAAAGCTTCAACCAACTGTTTCCATTTGGTCAGCACAAAATACAATGTGAACTAAGAATAGAGCAAAGCAGAATGCCAAATTTGAATGTTTTGGGGTCTCCGTGACCTTTGTGAGTGTGTGAGTGAATGTTTGTGTGTATGTGTGCGTGAGTGCGCGTGTGTGTGTGCGTGCGCGCGCGCGCGAGCGTGTGTGTGTGTGTGTGTGTGTGTGTGTGTGACGAAAGAATGAAATTCCATTCCACCTACCAAAGGTACACGGACTTCTGTTGTGAACAGGCCGTGGCCCAGGTAATAATTTTCGTATGAAACTACAATTGTCTGTTTTAATCACGGTAGTTATAATCTATCTATCTGTCTGTTGGTCAATCGGCCGGCCTATCGGTCTGTCTTTCTGTCTGTCTGTCTGTCTGTCTCTCTCTTCTCTCTCTCTCTCTCTCTTTCGCTGCCCCTCTCTCTCGCCGCCTCTCTCTTAGCCAGTGTCTGAATATTGACACCTTGTCAACATTCAATGAACATGTTAAAGTAGAACTGGAAAAAATTAGGTATCCAATATGGCCTCCGCCGGGCGTAGCATTGACACATTATGTAAAAATAAAAATATTAACTATGCAAGAGATTGGTGAACTGTTTGAAATTTGCAGATAATTTAAATATATGTACGAAAAATCAAGCAAATCAGAAAAGAAGCGTTTGGAGTAATGGATATTTTTTTTGACAGCCGTACCGTATTAAGAATTTAGTGTTCCCATTTTGATCATTCACTGGATCTATATCCTTTAAAAATGTATAACTCAACTATTTATAAGTAGAGTCAGTTAATTCTAGTTCACAATCTGCACAATACCACTTTGAAAATGTATGCTTAAAAGGATCTAGACAGGATAAAGATGAGAATGAAGCATTTCTGATGTATCCCGCTGGCAAGATTAGAATATTATACCAAAAAAAAAACACACTATTTTCGAAAAATTAAGAAAAACGACAAAACCACTCACATTTTGCTCTTTAAAATAAAAAAAAGGTGAGGAGTCTCCATCAAAATAAACTTATTTTCATAACTTGTGGATTCTCCAAACATAAATATCACCACTGGGCTTTAGTTTCTTCGCAGATGAACACGCATGATCGCTAGATCAAGAACTATCCATAATTGGTTCTATATCAATTTCTGTTGTGTGTTTCGATTTGGCATACAGGTACAGCTATTTCCTCAAAATTAACATTTTACTAGTCTGCCTTTTGTTGTACATTATTTGATTTTGATAGATAAATATATACCTTTACTGTAAAAAGACAACCAAAATAACTTATGACAGATAATAAATTTTAGTATACAATTGGTAGAATTTGAAGGACACAACTCTGACTCAAGTAAGCCTACTGTGTTTTAAAAAAATGATCAAATTTTAATGAATTAGAGCTACATACATTGTGCCCAAGCTCTCAATATTGTGTCTCACCTTTTCAGTGGTAAAAAATGCATTTATTGTGAAGGAAACTACTTAATAACCGTATGTAAACATACGCTGCTAAGCAAAAAATAGATTAGGGTAAGGGTAATGAAATCCTGAATTAGAGGAAACTAAGGCTGTTAGAGATATTTTAATTAGTGGAATATCTGAAGGAAATGTCCATAACCAAAAACTGCAAACCTCTTAAATTGTCATTTGTAAATACCAACGTCTGTATGACAGTGGGTGCTTCTACCGTACGTCAACATTTAAATGACAGTCGTCTTGCCAAAAGCAGGCGGTGACGTAGTACCCAAGAAAACTGTATTCAAAGGCTTGAAAAAAATTTCTTTGCACCCAAACATAAAGACACAGTCATGCTGCATGGTGTCAAACAGGCATGACTGATCTGTACGGACATGTTTGCACTCCCCTCCACGAGGAGTGTATTTTAAGACTTTAAATAACTTTTTAAGTTAACGGATGTAATCTTGAAGGTCGACTTTTTCACGACGAAAATAGTCACAAAAGGTATTTATAAATGCGTGTTAAAGTTGATATTCAATCACTTTGCTCAGCAACGTTGAGGATAGTAAAGTATACCTGGGGAAACAGGTAAGTCGACTACTGAGATGAAAGTTTTGGCTGATTTGTGACACTAGATATATCGCCATTTCTAAATGTGACACAGAATAGTTGTTTGATCGTGAGGTTTTATTTGCTTGAACAGAACAAAAAAAATTCCCAGGAAGTTACTTTCTTCTTGTTTACCCCGAACATCTATTGTGGTATCATTTCAAATGTATCAAAATTAATTCTGTTATCCACAAGCATCAGATATCGATCATAGTCGAATGGAGTTACAAAGTGAACATTGAAGAATTCGGAACTTCTTGACCTCGTGACCAAATGTGATGAAAATTTGTATTCTGCCTCAAGTTGTGACGAGAAATTACATAGACACGTCTAATTTGGACACTCTTTAGTCTTTAGTATTATTATTATTTTTTGTTACTACTTGTATAGACAATCCACCCCCCACCCCCACCCCCACCCCAATGAGTTGCTTTCACCTGACCTTACAGGACTTACATTTGTCAAATTATTAGATCACTTTTACTCAAAATGACAGTGGAGCATTGAATGACGCTCTCCATCTCAATTTTGGTGACGGATAATAATAATAATAATAATATATTGCATTTATATAACCCCGTCGATGACAAGCTCTGGGCGCTTTAACAAACTCTTACACGCATACACAAAAGAAATTCAAAAATATTTACTATTGTTGCTGCCGAAAAACACCTAGCCTAGTTTGTCTGAAAGAAATGGGTCTTCAGATGGCGTTTGAAAGAACCAATGTCATTAATTTCCCTGGTTGTCTTTGGAAGAGTGTTCCAGATGGTAGGGCCAAGAAATGAAAAGGACTTTTCTCCTACAGTGGACAGATTCATTTTAGGTACTTTCAATTTTGTAGTGTCAGATGATGATCTTAGTTGACGAGATGGAACATAGTAATCAGTTAAATCAACTAGGTACGATGGAGCAGTATTATTGACACATTTGTGACAAATGGATGACAATTTGTACATTATTCTTTTCTCGACTGGCAGCCAGTGCAAACTCTGCAGAAGTGGCAGTGCTGGATCTCTTTTCTTTTTCTTCAAAACAAGTCTCGCTGCATTGTTTTGAGCAATTTGGAGTTTTCTAATATTTTTTTGGGAAATTCCAGCCAAAAGGGAGTTGCAATAGTCAAGCTTTGAAAGTACAAAAGAATTTACTAAAACAGCCGCAGTTTCAGTTGAAATAAGATGTCTGATTTTACCAATTTTCCAGATTTCCATGTATAGAATACGAATGAGGTGACTAACCTGAGATGACATAGAAAGATTTGAATCAATGTAAACCCCTAGGTTTTTTACTTTTTTTGAAATTTCTATTGAATTAGTGCCAATTATCATACCAACTTGCCCTATAAGGGTGGGAGATTTCATTTTGTACATGTAAAAGTTATTTCCCTCACTGATGCCACGAGTCCACGAGAACAACGGACTCATCCACAGATTCTATGTCCAGACAAAACTGAGATTTTAACTTTCTCTGAGCTCTTTCTTTCATAGACTATGTTAGTTTTAGATGACAATGTTAGCGGACTGAGACCTTTTCTGTCAAAGATACTGAAGTAGGTTGTACAATGGAATATTATACTGGACTTAGGGCCAATATCCTATAATTTCTACATTGTGACTCAACCCGTTTTCCCGTGGAATCTTCATTGTCCATGTAAAAGTAAGCACTGCACAAAGTGAAACTAAGGCTCAGTTCTCAAGTTAGTTGACCATTCAAATCTGCAGCCGGACTTTCTATCAGCTTTTCTCACCAGTGAACGAAATTCTTGGTCACAAGGAATGAGCAGCTGTGCTCTGTCCAGGCTATGTGCCTGTGGATAATTGAGTTTTACTTTACTTTGGACAAAGCTATTGGTATTGCTGTTTTCTTTTCTTTGATGTGTCATAGTTGTCTGTTTTCGGGAAAGGTGGGGGAGTGGGGGGGGGGGGTGTCATTATTTAGATTATTTTCTTCTTTGTCTCTTATTACATGTGTTACTTTTCCAGCTCTTATTCTCTCCGTCTGTCTTTGTCTGTCTGTCTATGTGTCTGTCCGTCTCGCTCTATTTCTCTTTCTCTTTGTGCATGTTTCTCTCACTGTCTCCAGCGCTCTTCTCTCTTTCCCTTTCTCTCTCTCCGCCCTTCTCTCATTCGTCCCATCTCAGTAAATTCCTCTCTTACTTCATAAAAGAAATTGTACTCACCCCCCCTCCCCCCCCCCCCCGAATCCATCTTATCACATCCCCAGCTTCATTACCACCATAGCACCATAATCTGTACCACGATGACCAGTCCACGCTGTTCAGTGATGCTCTTCGCTACCCTGATGGTCACACTAGCGCTGTTTGCCAGCCAAGCCAACAGCACCTACCGGCGCCCGAGATATTGGTATTCGCCGAGATTTAGTTATGCACCAAGACTTGGGTAATCACTACTCTAAATATTCTTCCTTGTCTATACTAACTGACCTGTCCAAACTAGTCTGTGTTTCTAATGCAAAATGTTGTGACGCAGATCGACACAAAGTTACAATTCAACATTTCTGAAACGTTAATCCCTAATCTTCTCACCGCCCTCCACAAACCAGAAAATGCTTTGTCTTGATTCGTCCACATTCCATTGCACGGTTTTATCATCACTTTCATAGGGCCCAGTTTATAAACTTTATTGATTTTGGGTATGTTCCTTAGGCCATGACAAAATGTAGAACAAAATAAAGGTAAGCAGAAGTTTGGCTCGTCGGGTGGGGTGGGGGGGGGGGAGCGGAGGGGGGGGGCAGGAGGAGGAGGGATTAGAGGAAGGTGGGGCATTTAGAAGTGTATGCCCAGTTAGTGCTCAGAAAAGTCGGCGTGAAAGAAAGAAGAAAAACAAATAACCATGAATAAAGGTCCAATGAAAGTGTTCTAAATCTCTTGGCTGTCTTGTAATCCACAGACAATGAGACAAATGTCCTATGAAAGTGTTCTAAATCTCTTGGCTGTCTTGTAATCCACAAACAATGAGACAAATGTCCTATGAAAGTGTTCTAAATCTTTTGGTTGTCTTGTATTTCACAGGCAATGAGACAAATGTCCTATGAAAGTGTTCTAAATCTTTTTGGTTGTCTTGTATTCCACAGACAATGAGAGAAATTTTCTATGAAAGTGTTCTAAATCGTCTGATTATGATCCTCAGACCAGACCAATGCGGTGACATGGGACGCTACACTCCACGTTGTGGCGTCTGTGGTCCACGTATTTGTGTGACCATCACGGCCAGAAACGTCCTGGTTGAGCCAAATTTTGAGATCACAACTACCATCAAGTATAAACCACAACGAGAGTTACTGTTTTTCCTGGAAGAGGCCGTTGAGCAGGACAATGGTTTTAAGTAAGTGCCAGGTCAATGGATAGTTAGCGGTCCAGCGTAGCCTATAGGATAAGGACAGTAACATTGTGATAAAGTAATAACTAAACTGCTACATTACAGACTGTATGTCCAACGTTTTAGAGGACCACAAACTGTCTTAATATATGTGTGTGTTGATAAGTCTGAATTCCAGTTCTGTTACAATAAAAATGCTTCAAGGGAAGATAACGTTCTAATCTTTGCATGAAGAGTGATCTCTTTTGTCGACGAGTTTTATGGAAAAGTAAAAAAACAAAAAAACGAGACCATGGCAGTGTCCTGATGTTCAGTTGTTAATATCGTTGTTAACTTGCGAACAGAAACGGACTCTATCCTCTGGAAAATATACAGATTGTTTTCATCTGCAATAAAACTTACATTGTTTGTGAGTGTGAGCAAATTGCTTGGATGGAAACTTATCATGTCATGTAGCTTCCCATCTTCCGGGAATTTTGGACGTAATGAAAATTCTATTTCTTTATAACACTTGAACAATGCATGTTCACTATGAACAATTGTGGAATGTTCAGCCTGATTTCATGGGTTGGGCATGGCCTGGTATGGTGCCCTAGTTTATGGCGCGAAGAACAGGAATAATTTTATTTTTCTATTTATGGAGAAGAATATCGATACTCTGAAATGATTTTGCTACCACAAATGGGGTGTATTGTTGCTGTTGTTGCTTTATTATTCACCCGAAAGCGGCACAAAGCCGCGGTCATTTCTTTCTATTATTGCTCAGAGGATATGCTCTGGTAAGGGGAGTTATCCCTGTGGATATTCATAGGGCATAGTTGTCCCTAGGGGGTAAAAGCCTGTTTATACTGGTAGGTTTTAGGAATAGAAAAAAGGAATGGGGGACTGTGTGGGAAGAACTCTCCTAGCTGTCCGTCTTTTGTTTTCCGATTTCCCCCTTCGAAACGTTGTTTGTTTACACTGGCCCGTTTTCTGAATGAGAAGCGATGCGCATCGTTTGTTTTGGTCATGTTTCGAAGGGGGAAATCGGAATGGCAGAAGACGGAAAGCCAGGAGAGTTCTTCCCATACAGTCCCCCATTCCTTTTTTCTGTTCCTAAAACCTGCCAGGGTAAACAGGCCTTTAGATTAGAACTGGAGTTGGAGTAGGGGTTGGGGCGGTGTTGGCTGAGTTGGTGCCAGAAAGCGCCAAGCTGCTATGTGCATATTTGTCGTCTCTAGACATCAGGTTAAACAACGCTGTCTAGCCATATTCCTAGCCGAATCGCTTATCCCAACCTTGCCCCTAGTTCTAACACGAGCCCTCACCTATAATAACGAGAAAATTCATGGAGACAGCTGTTCCAATCGAAGCATTTCCTTTAATCAACAACAGTTTGCCGATGTTGCAGTTGATATCAGACTTGTAAGATCAGGTGTACTTCCAAACAAACCAACAAATAAGCAAAAACATACAGTCCTTGGGGTCAGACAATAATGTGTTTTGAAGTAATGAATGATAGTGATGGCGATCAAGTCTCCAGTATCCCGAGAAAGCAACGAGGCTGGGACTGTGACCCTAGTTTTATCAAATAAGCCTACTTCAAACATCTTTCACATGGAAGATCCGGGTTTGCACATCCGTGTCACTTTCCTGGTAAAGATTTGTGTCATTATAAAAAACATTTCCGTCAAAGTTCAGATCGGTGCGAGGGCCATGGGATTGTCAGTTTTCAAAATGATCATTAATCCAACCACTAGTGACCTACTTAATCATATTACAAAGGAAGTAAGGCCTCCAGTTTAATCACGAAAAGCTTTTTTACCGCTTATCCCTAAATTCTACAAAATACCATATTATGGATGGAAAAAGGAAAGATGTGCGTGCATATATTTCA
Source organism: Onchidella celtica (assembly GCA_963931925.1). Lineage (NCBI taxonomy): Eukaryota > Metazoa > Mollusca > Gastropoda > Systellommatophora > Onchidiidae > Onchidella > Onchidella celtica. The sequence goes on along the minus strand of OZ007567.1, from coordinate 112,903,590 downwards.
AAAGGTCTCGATATTCACCTTATTTTTTAATACTTTTGCTGATACTGAGCCACAACTGAGTTGAACAGAAGAAAGCGTTCCGACATTTTGAACTGGACAAAAAGACGCATTTTCTACGAGTAGAATTAAAAAGTAGGACAGGAAATTTCGTTCTGCGCCTAAATTTACACATTCTGGGACCTTCGTTCTTGTACACATAGTGATTGTAGCACGTCACTGCCTACTAGTGTCATAAGCCAATTAAACTGGCTAAATCTAGCATAATAATAATTAAAAAAAAAAAAAACTCGCACCAGCCTATATAAACTTTAGTCGAGCGTGCAGACTTTATTTAGCAACAAATGTTGCTGAAATTTGCACTAAACTAGGAAGCAATTTGGATTCATCGCATTTGCCGTCAAATACGTGTTCCCTTTTTCTTTTTTGATAACTGACTTTTTTCATTTTGCTTTGTGTCGTTAATTTCGTCCCACGACCCCACCTTGTTCATGAACGTGTGATCCCGTGAGGTCATCAGTCATTACCGGTTGAATTGTTAGCAAGGAGGTCAATGCTCGAACGTTTTTTTTATTGTTTTTTTGAAGTGTGTTAGTGGGGAGGGAACATAACTCACTGTTTTTCTCTATTGGTTTTTACTAATGTTCACACCGCAGCACTTCTTTCTTTTCGAAAGCTCGGGACACGCACACCCACACAAAAGCCCAACCTCCGTTAGTGATCATTAGCGCAGCCAATCAGATTCCAGTAAATAATGCGCTAGCGACTAAAATTAGAACATAGTCATTTTCATAGCCATGAAAACATTTCCTCCCCCCCCCCCCCCTTCTTCTTAATTTATCCTACGCTCACGCTCACGTGAACCTAACTTTTTGTGCTCATTTTTTTATGTCTGAAGTGGTTTCTTTTGTCTATTATTGTAATAATCCGGAACTGAAACTAAAAAAACAGATTTCTCCCGGGCAGAGCCGGGCACCTCTGCTAGTATCATATATAGAAAAAAAAATCTGTGGGGTCACAGCAAAGCTTGAAGCAAAGTCAAAATGTAGCGAAAAGAAAAGGTTGTAGGTAGCAAATATATTTTTTTAATTGTTTAATTTCCTATCCTGCTACATTCATTGCCATAGAAAACCAGGAGACCGTCGATTTGATTTGTCTTTGATTTGCCTTCCCGTTTGATTGCATCGTTTCTGAATTATTTCTTACGCGAGGCTTTCATAGATACAATTTTTTCTTTGACCACTTTTTGGCAATTAGATTGGCAGTTTTGTTCATCGCTGGCCTGCCAGAGCCAAGCAAACATCAGATTTCCAGAAATGTATATTTTGTTGGGGTTACTGAATGAGGAGAGTCTGAATGTACTAACTGTGTAAGTTGGAGGTTCAAAGTTCTCAGTTCCCTTGGGGGCGACCCAGCGATTCCTTCCTGATAGTAAAGAGTTTAGGCAAAATCACCATTCTCTCGAAATACAATCAAAATGTGGCATAAAGATTTTTAAAAAGTTGTATAATTTAAATTTTTTTTATTTTTCTTTAATTTTTTATCCCGTTATATTTTGGTTCTCCTGAGAAAGTCAGAGACCGAAAGCTTTGTTCGTCTTTCCTTTTCCTTTGCATTTTATTGTATTGTTTCAATATATTTCTCACTCAAGGCTTTGCTACATACAACTTTTTATTTTTGCCACATTTTGACTTTGCCTATATCAGAGAGTATACTGTTGTATAGAAAGGTATCACTTCCACCAAATGGCGAAACTAGGTGGCTGCAATAAACAAGAAATTGAAGAACTGAAAGAGACCGCCTTCACCAAAGATAGTTTGCATATCTGTTTACTGTGGTTTGTTTATATTTTTGGGCTGATTGAAACTATTTAGAGCCGTTTGTAAGTTCTTACGTCCCGTGGAAAGGTACAAAAAGGGTATTGTTTACCGCAGCGACCTACTTTCCGCTCCATGTTAACAGTGGTTTCACAGGGCCTCCCGTGTCTCGCAGTGCAAATCGACCAATAGTGAAACCTCTCTATACATCTATACCTATAGCCTTGCTGCAACTCCACAAATTTTCTGTGCTTTTTTTTAGTAGTATTTTTTCAAGATATAGATTTCCCTGTTACGATATCTGGATAGTTGTTGTTATTGTTTTTGTTGTTTAATTTACACTTACGCTCATTTTCAGGTTTGAGTCGACGTATTTTGCGAACCTGGGATATTTCATCAACTCCATCAATGGCCTGAGAGGTTCAACACCTGACCAAACTTTCTGGAGCATTATTGGTCCAAACGGGAGTCTGCAGTGTGGTGAGTACGTTAAGGTGCAGAATGTCAGTACAGTTCTCTGGTGGTTTAAAACGTCAAGTACTTTAGTTAGGCTCGTGTAGAGCTGGTAACAGATAGGCTGAGACCAGATTGGAAATGTATGTCTCATTTTCAAATTTCTCATTAGGTAGTTCATAGTTGTGTTTTAGTTCGATCAAGAGTTGTATCATATTATACGAAATAATGTTGGTTTCAAATACCGTATCTGCATTTCTTTATTCAGGTTTAATCTGTAATTTTTTTTTTATAAATCTCTGTAAAATATTAATATTCTATGCTAACGCCCCCCCCCCCCACCCCCACCCCACCCCCCACCCCCATTCCTTCAAATTGATCCTCTTTACAATATCAATGCCCCCACCTCAAAATCGTTGGCCCATGCTAAGTGGCCCACTTTCACTTTCACGCTCGACCCCCCCCCCCCCCGTTGGTCAGGCATGATTTTAGCCTCTGTAAGAGTAACCCATGTAGTAAAGCCATAGAGAGGCTGGATGGATGGATGGATGGATGGCTGGATGGATGGGCAGTTCATTAACTATAATTATTATTATTATCTGTTTCTCCCTCAGGTGTGTCTACCTTTATCCCAATCAACGGTGATTCCATCCTGTTTAACTTCACCACATTCTCTACTCATCCTTAAGACAGCAGAGCCCTGAAGATCGGACACGCATGAGCCAAACGACGAACAGACTTCCTAGATCCTCAGTTTAACATTTCCCTCACACAGACGAACAGTTTTAGTTTAGTGTGTATGGTTATGTGACATTGATTATTGATACACCCCTACTGACAAAATATTCTCATTATAAAATCGCAACCCCAGTTCTTGTTTCAACTCCACTTTTTTTTAACAAATGAGAATTTCGACATTAGACGTTTGCGGCTTTAGTGTTACGATAAGAATAAATCGGAACTGTGAAACAGCTTGATAAGTACCACAGCTCATTTTAAACAAGTGTCAACGCTAAAAGAACTTAAGTTTTTCAGAAAATAGAGGTAGAACAAAAAAGAACTAAAGTCGGCAGGCGAAAAGCGACTATAAACATTTCTTTTTCGAAGAATTCTTTATTTTCTCAAAATGAAATCGCTTCGCTTCAGTACATTACTTTGGCCTTGCTTGAGGTTGAGTGTACACGCTGATGGGATTCAGCATTGTTGCAGCTAAACTGCACCCAACACCATTCTCGGAAAAAGAAATTTGGTCGCTGTTTGAAAGCTTTTAATTTATAAAGTGCAAGTGAAAGATAAAGAAGCTCACTTTTGCCCTCAGCAAGACACTAGAGCCACATGCGTGCTATATTTCACCAAGGTCTCTTACCATGTCACTTCGTGTATGCCTGTAATTGAATTTATTGAGTTGTGATGTAATATGTTTATGTAAATATGCGTTAGATGTGTGTACCATGCGTGAGCTTTTAGACGTTTTGTGAAAGAGAATCTCCCTCATATGGGACAACAATGTGATACTTCTCATATCCTATCTTAGTTTACTATACACGTTCAGTAAATATTGTCTGCATGGATGTAAAACAAACGGGAAATGAAACTCGAAATAAAAGTCTCTGCTTATCTAAATCATTTATTTTTTTAAACAAGAAATTTAGGGGGGGGGGGGGGTAAATAGATGCTGAAATAAACGATCATGCAGATCCAATGTTGTTTGCTTTTTTTAAAATTATCATTCATTTGTGTATGCGTACGTGAGCGTCTGAGGTGGAGGCAGAAATTGGACTGATTGTTAGGAAAATAAAGAATATTGATCTATGAAAAATCTCTGCTGAAATTCTCCTTGAAAAGTTATGCATGGAATTATCTTACGGATGGATGGAGGGATGAATGGATGGACGAATGGATGGGTGGATGGAGGGATGAATGGACGGACTGATGGACGGACTGGACAGGTGGATGGATGGATGGATGAATTATCTTATCCTGTATTTCTTTTTATCTTCATCTGGGTATTCTTTTTCCTTCACATTCACACCATCTTTCCTCTCTTCTCATCACTCCCTCATTTTTCTCTTCATCTGGGTATTCTTTTTCCTCCTCAATCACCCCATCTTTCCTCTCTTCTCATCACTCCCTCATTTTTCTCTTCATCTGGGTATTCTTTTTCCTCCTCAATCACCCCATCTTTCCTCTCTTCTCATCACTCCCTCATTTTTCTCTTCATCTGGGTATTCTTTTTCCTCCTCAATCACACCATCTTTCCTCTCTTCTCATCACTCCCTCATTTTTCTCTTCATCTGGGTATTCTTTTTCCTCCTCAATCACCCCATCTTTCCTCTCTTCTCATCACTCCCTCATTTTTCTCTTCATCTGGGTATTCTTTTTCCTCCTCAATCACACCATCTTTCCTCTCTTCTCATCACTCCCTCATTTTTCTCTTCATCTGGGTATTCTTTTTCCTCCTCAATCACACCATCTTTCCTCTCTTCTCATCACTCCCTCATTTTTCTCTTCATCTGGGTATTCTTTTTCCTCCTCAATCACACCATCTTTCCTCTCTTCTCATCTCCCTCATTTTTCTCTTCATCTGGGTATTCTTTTTCCTCCTCAATCACACCATCTTTCCTCTCTTCTCATCACTCCCTCATTTTTCTCTTCATCTGGGTATTCTTTTTCCTCCTCAATCACACCATCTTTCCTCTCTTCTCATCACTCCCTCATTTTTCTCTTCATCTGAGTATTCCTTTCCTCCTCAATCACACCATCTTTCCTCTCTTCTCATCACTCCCTCATTTTTCTCTTCATCTGGGTATTCTTTTTCCTCCCCAATCACACCATCTTTCCTCTCTTCTCATCACTCCCTCATTTTTATCTCCATCTGGGTATTCTTTTTCCTCCTCAATCACACCATCTTTCCTCTCTTCTCATCACTCCCTCATTTTTATCTTCATCTGAGTATTCCTTTCCTCCTCAATCACACCATCTTTCCTCTCTTCTCATCACTCCCTCATTTTTCTCTTCATCTGGGTATTCTTTTTCCTCCTCAATCACACCATCTTTCCTCTCTTCTCATCACTCCCTCATTTTTCTCTTCATCTGGGTATTCTTTTTCCTCCTCAATCACACCATCTTTCCTCTCTTCTCATCACTCCCTCATTTTTCTCTTCATCTGGGTATTCTTTTTCCTCCTCAATCACACCATCTTTCCTCTCTTCTCATCACTCCCTCATTTTTCTCTTCATCTGGGTATTCCTTTTCCTCCTCAATCACACCATCTTTCCTCTCTTCTCATCCCTCCCTCATTTTTCTCTTCATCTGGGTATTCTTTTTCCTCCTCAATCACACCATCTTTCCTCTCTTCTCATCACTCCCTCATTTTTCTCTTCATCTGGGTATTCTTTCTCCTCCTCAATCACACCATCTTTCCTCTCTTCTCATCACTCCCTCATTTTTCTCTTCATCTGAGTATTCCTTTCCTCCTCAATCACACCATCTTTCCTCTCTTCTCATCACTCCCTCATTTTTCTCTTCATCTGGGTATTCTTTTTCCTCCTCAATCACACCATCTTTCCTCTCTTCTCATCACTCCCTCATTTTTCTCTTCATCTGGGTATTCTTTTTCCTCCTCAATCACACCATCTTTCCTCTCTTCTCATCACTCCCTCATTTTTCTCTTCATCTGGGTATTCTTTTTCCTCCTCAATCACACCATCTTTCCTCTCTTCTCATCACTCCCTCATTTTTCTCTTCATCTGAGTATTCCTTTCCTCCTCAATCACACCATCTTTCATCTCTTCTCATCACTCCCTCATTTTTCTCTTCATCTGGGTATTCTTTTTCCTCCTCAATCACACCATCTTTCCTCTCTTCTCATCACTCCCTCATTTTTCTCTTCATCTGAGTATTCCTTTCCTCCTCAATCACACCATCTTTCCTCTCTTCTCATCACTCCCTCATTTTTCTCTTCATCTGGGTATTCTTTTTCCTCCTCAATCACCCCATCTTTCCTCTCTTCTCATCACTCCCTCATTTTTCTCTTCATCTGGGTATTCTTTTTCCTCCTCAATCACACCATCTTTCCTCTCTTCTCATCACTCCCTCATTTTTCTCTTCATCTGGGTATTCTTTTTCCTCCTCAATCACACCATCTTTCCTCTCTTCTCATCACTCCCTCATTTTTCTCTTCATCTGAGTATTCCTTTCCTCCTCAATCACACCATCTTTCATCTCTTCTCATCACTCCCTCATTTTTCTCTTCATCTGGGTATTCTTTTTCCTCCTCAATCACACCATCTTTCCTCTCTTCTCATCACTCCAACATTTTTCTCTTCATCTGAGTATTCCTTTCCTC